>JADRCD010228246.1:3063-18624 GCA_019843815.1 Montemys delectorum | reverse complement strand
TCCAGGGCATTTCACTTGCGCTAAATATGTAGAGGTTCATTTATTAACTTGGTCTTTTCTAATACTCACAAGTACTGATTTTATAGCAGTGAGTTTATTTAAACAGAAAAAGAAAAAGAAAAAAAAAAAAGAGCTTCCCCAAATGAGCATTTCTAAACCAAGTTTCTTGCCAGAGGGAATGTGTTTCCCTTTCAGTTGTAATTCTCTCCCAACAAGGTTCTATCAAGGGATGCCTGATAAACAGCATGTGCAAGCTAGCTCACGGTGGCTTTATTTCAAGACTCAGCCCCAGGCCCAGTGTGACAGGGACAGGAAGAACAGCAGCAGTCTTAGATTTTAAGAAGGGCGCGCGTGGACCAGATTCTGCTGCTCAGTGTGGTGGTTAAACTTGACCACCAACCTGACTACACTGAGAGATGTTACAGGAGTGGTAAGGCACACTCCTGGGTTTGTGTGACTGTGATGCTGTTTCCAGACACTGCTCATCCATAAAGGTTTTGACCTAATGAACAGTTCACTGTTCGATATATTCATTATATGATGGTATTACTGGGAGGTGGTCCAAGGTGAAGCCTAATCGGGACACTGAGAATAGGTCCCAGGAGGCTGTATCTTAACCTGTATCTCCTATTTCCTCAGGTTCTAGACTGCATGATGTGAACTTTTATTTTCCACCACACTGTTCCACCACAGTGAACTGATGAACCCTCTGAAAACGGGAACTGAAATAAATCTTCCCTCCATTATGCTTTCTGGCAGGTATTATATCTCACACAAAAGTAAACACTATACCATGGACTTGAGAGCTATTTAAGGCCATCTGCTAGACCCCCTAGTCACAGCTGTCCTTCCTACCTCTTCCTGACATGTTAATCCAGACTATCTGATATGACCTCTGCCTTGGTTTCCCCTTCTTACATTCACACTCCTCCTTGATCCTTGAAACTAAATCCTCTTTTCTTTCCCTTCCTCTGACTGTATTCTTCACTTATTGTCCTTGTCCTTTTTTGCTGTGAAGCCTTTGTATTTAATCCAGGATGATCTAGAGGTTTGCAGTATGCTTCAGAATATTCTGTACTGGTTAGGAAACATAAGACATCATATCCACAGCTTCCACCCTTCAAACTATAAACCAAGCTCTAATGCAATTGTGTTGCTATTAAAGAACAGTCCAAGGCTTATGAAACAAAGGAAAAGCAGATTGCTGGGATGGCACATCTGAGCTTAGCATCTATTTAATGTTGGTCCTATAAACGTTCCTTCATGAACAGGGAGTACATGTAAATGAAGTCAAATGCTTCCCTAGAAAAAAAATCTACATTGATAAAATGATTAACCAGTCCCCATAATTGTCCAATTAAAAATGTCAGTAAGTTTCTTAAAATCCAGAAAATGTAGACCCTTCTACCATGGAGATCCCCTTCCCAGCTGAGTGTTAAATCACCATTTTCCTCCTCTTCCCTCTTTCAGGATTGTTTTGAAGGTTAGCATTTGCCCTTCAGCAGTGATGAACGCAGTGTTGTGCTACTGCTGGGCTGAGCCATTATTCATGTCCCCATCCTCTGTCTGGCCTTCTAATTACAGCATACTGGAAGTAGAAGCAAAAACTGTAACATAGAGAAAACTTTCACCTTCCTGATTCTAATGCCTGATAAATGTCAGGCTTCTCTATCAGTCTGAGATACCTTACACCAGAGGGGCATCTGTTCATACTCCTGGTGCACCTCGAAGGTCCCACAGTTAGACAGCATGGCACAGTAATGGAATATGTAGCTCAAGGGATCTTTAACATCAGCCAGAAGAAGCTGAGCCAGTAATCGCATCACTCTACAGACTCCCTTAATCGGACTATTATGGGAATAAATTAAGAGTTTGCTGAAGAAAATCAGTGTCCCAGAATTCTTAACTGCCAGGACCCAGATGAGCTCCACTGAATACAAAGCATCTCACCATGTTCTAGCCTCTCATCACAACCCATTATATTCCAATTCACGCTCATTCAGAGATGCCCTGGATTTGACAGAGCCATCTATTTCCTACCTTTTCAGTCCTTAAAGTGATACTCAAAAGAGAGTGTTCAGTTACTCAAATTATATCCAAAGGATATTGGCCAAAGATTTATTGTTCAATATGTGTAATGATAGTGATTTTTATCACAATTAGCAAAGAGGCAGAACAAGTGAGAAGTCCATCTGAGCACAATAAAAGCATCAATCTGGGTTACAAGACAGCCCATGACTGTAGTTGATCATTGCTCCTTAAGTCTCAGAGATACAAAGGTTGTAACTTTGCCATCTGCTGCTTCCTCACATGATTTATAGGGAATCTCTGGCCTAGACAAAACTGTAATGCAGCTGCAGGCTTCTTGCTTATTTTCTATTTAAGACTTTTCCAGAAAGGCTAGGGTTCAACCCAAACTGCAGAGGGAAAAGTAAATATATCTATATTATATTGCACACAAATGCTAGAATATACAATTGTAAAAGTTCGGTCACAATTTGTTTATGATGTATTATATACTAGGCATTTTTCTGGCCACCTGGAGTACCTACATAAGGAAAATATAATGGAGCCTAGGTTAGGCCATGAACCTGAAGTGGCTTATTTACAACTTCTCCCGATTTCTAACCAACACAAGCAGCCTCCTTCCCAGTCATAAATACTGAACACCGTGAAGCAACCTCTTTCCAGCTATGGAGACTGTGTTAGTTTGTTTTTAGTTGCTATAACTAAATTACCTGAGAGAAATCAGCTTAATGGAAGGAATGTTGGTTTTGGCGCATGGTTTCTGAGGCTTGTCCTTAGTCACTTGGTCCCAGTGACTGTAGCAAGGAAGAGAGTGTTTGGCACAGCAAAGGTGCTTGCTTTGTGAGGGTCAGGAAGCCAAAAAGAGAGAAAATACTACTACAATGTCCCCTAAAGGCCCATATGGGGCAGACATGGTCCCAGTGAAAGTGTTTAGTAGTAGATATTTCTCGGAAGTGATTGGGTTACAGGGTCCCCAGCTGCATCCATGGATTATTCTATTAACAAGTGATAATTTATTGTGATATTAAGGAGCAGGTCTAGGTAGGGGGAGTGGGTCACTGGGAGTGTGCTCTAGAGGATTGTTCCCATTCTAGATCCCAAATAATTGACATAGAGACCTATGAGGTTTATTAGCAAGCTTTAAGCACTATGACTGGGCAGCTATTCATCTATTCTAATCCTCAAAGCTATCTATTTCCCGGTCACATGGTCCTTTATCTTCAATGTTGGTCTCTCCCTGGCTTGTCCAGCTCTATAAGAATCCCTTGGCTATCTGCTCATCATGACTCCTCCTGGACCTTCTGACTCATGGCCTCCTCTCTCCTCCTCATGGCCCTTCTCTTAACTCCTCTCACTACCTGAGACCTCTGGCTGGAATTGGTGGTCCATCCTTCCTATCTCCTCTGCCCAGTCATAGGCTGAATCAGTTCTGTATTGACCAATCAGAGATGATGAAAAACAATTTCTATATAACATTGAGACCAGAGATGCTTGATCATTCATTCTCACTGTCTACAGATGTCTGAGCATAAAAATCAGCATCAGAATACACGGTGCACAAGGCCAGCCCCCAACGGGACATTTAATTTTAAACCATAATAAAGACATTAGTAAGGAGAAGCAAAAGAGAGTTCTCTCTTCCCATCCCCAACTCTCTTGAAGTCTCCATTCTGAGTCTATAAAGAGACTTCTCTAGTCCAAGCTTGACTCGGAGTAAAAATCAGATGGGTCTGTCCTAGATTCTACAGAAGCAACTGATCCTCAACAGATAAAGTAGTCTTTCTGTAAGTGGCTATGATGGTTCCTCTCGATTGTTAACTTAAAGGGATTTAGAATCACCATGGGAACAAAGCTCTTGGCATTACTATGGGTTATTATAGAGGTTAGATTAATTGAAGTAAGAAAAAACCTACCTAGAAGTTCGAAGTACCGTCCTATGGGCTGGGGCCCTGGGCTGAAGAATAAGAAGAAAGCAGCTAGGAGGGTGGTTCCCTTGATAAAGTGTCTGCCGCACAAATTTGAGGGTTTGAGCTCAGATCCTCAGAAGACACATAAAAAGCCAGGCATAGGCGTGTGTGCCAAAGCCCGGCACTGGTGCACGCAGAGACAACAGAGATGTTCATCCTTGATTAATCTGGAGCTTCAGGTTAAGTGAGGGAATTCATCTCAAAAAAATAAATCTATTTAGGAAAGACACTCAAAGTTGACCTTTGGCCTTCAAACACACACACACACACACACACACACACACACACTTTCTCACACACCTACATTGTGTGGCACGTGTACACACTCCAAAAAGCGATACTAAAAATAGAGCGAGCCTAGCACCACTCCTTGCTCTCTGCTTTCTAACTGCTGTGGTCTGCCTTGTACTGATGTGATAAAACGCCAACTAAAAGCAACCTGGAGAAGAGAGACTTTGTTTCATCTTACGCTTCCAGGAAACACTCCAGGAACTGAGGGGAGGAATTCAAGGCAGGAACATCGAGGCACAAACTGGACACCGGGCCATGGAGGAGTGCTGTTTACTGGCCTGCTCCCTGTAGCTTGCTCAGCTACTTTTCTTGTGCAGCCCAGCAGATCTGTCCCTCTACGGATGGTACCTTCCACAGTGGGCCAGGCCCTCCTACATTGATTAGCAGTGTTTAAATTGTCCCACAAACATGCCCACAGACCACTCTGATGGAAACAAGTTCTCGGTTGAGACTCCCTCTACCAAAGTGACTCGAGTTTGTCACTTTGTGCACACTGTGGCCACATTATAAGCAGCCATCTCCTGCTCCTGATGCATAACTTCCCTGCCATGCTGGTCTGTGTTCTCTAGTACTGTAATCTAAAACCAACCTTCCTTCCCTCCTCCCTCCCGTCCTTCCTTCCTTCCTGCTTTCTTTCCTTCCTTAAATTGCCTGTATGGTACCTTATCCCAGCAACACATACATTTCTAAAACAGAGGCTATCACTTCATGATATCTGTATCTCTCAAATCGAAAGGAAAAGACAATTGACCACAGCTACAAACATTCCATTGTAAAAAGAGAGTCAGAGCCGGCTGATGCACCTCCCTTGAGAAACCACACCTACCCCAGGAACCTTCTCTTAAAGCATCTCTTTTACCTCTCGTGGCACCAATACCTAAGTGGATAATAAAATCTTTTATTAATAAACTCCAACTAAATTTTAATGAATAATAATGATCTCAGCACTAAAGAACGGAAGCAGGAGGATCATGAATTTAAAGGTGTTATGGACTAGTTCGACATCAAATAAAAGAGGGTCTGAGTCTTGCACAAAGCTCTGAGTTCAGCAGAGAAGGAGGGGGCGCAGGGGTAGGTTAAAACCTTTTAGACAGTCTCTATTCACCCAAGAATTTCACAGCCTAGTCAGGAAGATGGACAGGTAAATTGCAGTAATTCTGAAACTACACATTACGCTTCACCATGGAAGAGGCGGGTAGGAATGGTTTGCCCAGAAGAAGTAAATGTTGTCTAATGGAGGCAGAGAAGTCTCTGTGAAAGAGGTGATGACCAAATTGGCTGTTGAGGGATGAGCAGGAAATTCTTGAAGCATTATCGGCTGAGAGCATTCCAGATATCAGCCCTTGCACCTGATTGACTTAGATCACAGGTCACTAGGTCACATCTTGTTTCTGACTGACTGCATCTGACCTGGACCCACAAATACCAGTTTCTAACAAGTTTCCCGGTGATGTTGGTGCAAAGAACTGTGGGCTTACATGTGGCAAGGGAGCAACGTAGATGAAAATGCCCTGGGAAATAGAACTGGCCTGAAATATGGGGGACCCTGGATGCACAGAGAGACCATTCACCTTCCAGAAAGTAAAACCCATTGATAGATGCCAAGCCCTGGGAGCAGTAACGTCATTTGTTCTTTATGAGGAACATCACAGATGGGAGGGCAATGAGAAGGGGAATTATAGGCCAGACCAGTCAGTCACTCAGGAAATGAACCAAGCCCATGGGACGCCTAAGGAAAGGTGGGGCTGGAGCTGAGGTTTCCTGAGTGCGAACAAAACCAGTCTCTTAAGCTCTCAAAGGAGAGAAATAAACCAGCTGTTGCCTTTGCCTTTGAAACTGTCATTTATCCTCTTCCCTTATTAAAATGTCTATCTTCTAGAAAAAGACAGCAGGTCTCAGCAATATTTACTTAACAGCCATAAATTTTTTAGTACTTTTCTGCGGAAAAAGGAAGATACCTTTATTGGGTGAAGTCAGAGTATGAAGCCTTCTATTTTAGCCCATGTTACCTCAGAAGCAACGCCTTAAACAAAACGTCACAGCTGGTGATGCATTTGGAGAGGGTAAGACACAAGAAGCCAAGAGTCTAGGGCAGAGGGTTGACTCTGGGAAGCAGGCCACTGGACTGCAATACAGCTCTGATCTCTGAAAAGATCCACTGCTCACTGCGTTCCCCAGTCCCTCCTTTTAGAAAAGCTTCTCTGAGCTACCCAGTCTGCGGGGCAGGACTCATTCAGTGAGCTATCTGTGCACTGGTCAAGCGCAGGATGTCCCGCTGCCCCCACAGGGATATCATGTAGCAGTTTCCAGAGGTGAAAGTCTTCCATCTTAGAGGGTGTCATAACTTCCTATAAAATCGGAAGAGGAGCATGTGAAACCACAGGATACTTTAAGACAGAATGTTTACAGAGAAGTGAAACATTCTATCCTGCTGGGAAGTTCCTTAAGACTTGTAAACAACTCAAAACAGTTTCAGGAAGTCTATGAAACTGACCAGATTCACTCCCTCCTCAAGGGAGGATACGCTGTGAGAATTGTTCAGAGTGACTCTCAGAGAAGCCCCATCACCTGGAAGAAGCAGAGACCACACAGGAGCTGCCTCTAAGAGGCTCAGACCTCCTGAACCGCTTAGAAAAGACACTCTCCAGCCTGCTGAGCTGCCTGCAGGCTGTGCGGAGTACTCCAGCTTTCCAAGTTTTATGAGCTGTCACCTGTGCTGGAGTGAGTTTTGGTGACGCAGCTGTCTGTGGGTCATTTCTGCTCTGGTAAGTAACCCCTCAACCCACATTCCTGCAACCCAAATAAAACCCATTGGTTCGCCAAGTTGGACTTTTATGGTACATACTTTGGCTTGCTGTGTTCCCTGTCTGGGGTGAGTAGGTGTTTGCTCATGTCTCCCCAGGAATTTTATCCGCAACAGGGACTGAATCTCCCATGCTTCTACACGGCACTCATAAAGTGGCCCTAGCAGAGGCTTAGAGAAGCCAGGGCAGGAAGGACAATGTGAAGTAACTGACTACACCTGTACCTAGGGATCCCGGTCTGCTTGCCATTCTAGCACCAGGGGAGAGTCGACTCTGACAACATGCTAAGGTATATGAAGTATTCTGTATACTTGCAATGGGTCCAGCCATGGGCTAAGCTTCCCCTGAATTCTCCTATGTAATCCATAGAGCAATCTTTCAAGGCAGTTGTAGTTACCCACCTTACAATTGAGTAAACCAGGGTTAGATGCTCAAAATGAGACAGGTAGGAAATGGCAGGGTAGGAATATAAATTCAATTCTTTCTGTCATCAAAGTTCATTCCTAGTCTGCTGGTAGAATGCTTGCCCAGCAGGCACAAAGCCCTGGGTTCAGTCTCTCGAATGATAATCCTATAATCCCAGCACTCACATCTTGGAGACAGGAGAATCACAAAGTTCAAATTCATTCTCAACAGCATAATGAGTTGGAGGCCAGTCTGGGATGCATTACATTAAACCAAATGACAATCGAAAAAAAAATCAGCTCAGAAAGGCATCTCGATAGCCTTTATGATACTAATTTTATTTCTGTCTTGTGAATCTTACAGAAGTAATAAAACTATATAGGTTGATTATCACAGACATTTATAAAGATTAGACAAAGATGATAGATGTATATGCTATATATGTATATTGTATAAGTTATTTGTATCGCTGTCACAAGATACTTGACAAAGGTGACTCAAGGGGAGAAGGGTTTATCTTGTCTCACAGCTTGACAGTACAGTCCATCAAGGCAGGATAGTCGTGGCTGCTGGCAGGAGCTTGCAGCAGCTGGTCACATTTTAATCACACCCAGGAAGTAGAAAGTTGAAGATTGCTGCTCAGTTTCCTTTCTGCTTGTTAGTCAGTCCAAGACCCCAGAGGTATATTTTCAAGGTAACTCTAAACCCTATCAAATTGACAGTCCACATTATATATGTGGCCACCGTCACATATTTAGTAGAATATATCATGGGATTACTTTAAATGATGATTAGAAATAATTTCTCTAAGATTAAGGAGAATATAGTCCACAGAATGAACAGTAGGATTTCAACAACATACAAGATATAAATACATACCAAAAAAAAAAAAAAAGACTAAAGAAAAAATAAAAAACATTGAGGTGAATGACAAAGTAAATTTCACACACACACACATTCAGTATCTTACCCTTTTCTCCAATATCTTTAGACAGTTCTGTCTCCTCACCAGAGCATGCTCACTTTCCTTCCCAGAGGAGAGGCTAACATCAAAATCATTTCTCTAGAATCTGTCAATAAAATCCCTCATTTTAAATCTCTCTCACACCCTTTCTTCCTCCTCCTCCTCCTGCTCCTCCTCCTGCTCCTCCTCCTTTTCCTCCTCCTCTCCTCTCCTCTCCTCTTTCTTCTTTCTCTCTGACTCTATAATCTCTCATATTTCCTAGGTGACCATTTCTGCCACAGTTGTTTTATCCTTGGAATCTATTCTCTCAACGTCCCTCCTGGGAATCAATTCCTGGGGATCTTATATTTAAAAAAATACTACACTTGGCCAGGATGCTCATGCCCCTTGCTTCAGTGGCATTTCAAAGGCAACATGATTCCCTTTCATCTTTTAGTAAACAGTCGTTTTAGGAAAAATAGAGTTGCTGGAAAGGATGTCCAATCAAAGGGATCAAGGCTGTAAATCCTGGCTTAAAGTTATACAAGCTTGAGCTTCTTCTTCCTTCAGTATTATTAGGTACCAAAGATACTTTGACAAAGGCAATAAATGTTACTACAAATGACTTTTATTTTTGTCAATGTAAAACGTGTTTAAACAACAGTCCTATGTTTGGAGACTTTCTCTCCCTTTAAAGCCCACTTTCTTAGGAGAGTCATGAGACCAAAGTAACCAGCTTTCTTTGCAGTGAAATATTTCACAATTGATTTTCTGCACTGTTAGGAAGAACAAATTTCCATGGTGTAACTTCCCTTCCTGTAGTCTGTTTCAAGTTAGCAGTTCAAGGTCTGGCTTTTAAAATCCCTGGAACCTAATAAGTATCCCTTAGGCGCTATTTGCACCAGTTTCAATGTATCACTGAACAGCTTGTGACAGATTCCCTGTACAGATGCTCTTGGTGGACCGTTAGCTTTGGAGAAGAGAGATCTATAGAGCAGTGGACTCCACATGAGCTCCATCTTTTAAATGGCAGAGAAGGCATTATGCAGAAGACATTATGTTCCTTGTATCCAAAGCCAGCACTTGTAACACAAATTATAGGTCTATGCCTACAAAAACATAGTAGTAGCAACCTGGAGCAGACCTCCAGGCATCAGAGCCTTATGTTTAAACCTCAGAACATGCTGGCCCACCTAGGGCTCCTCTGAACATTTTTACTTTCTTTAGTATTTTCCTTCTCCTCTTCAATAAATCCCTTCTATGTTTTGACTGAGCAGAGTGAATTCTCTTAATTGCAAATAAGAATGTCTGCTGATTATAGAGAGGATCCTTCTGTTTCGGGCAGATAGATACCGGCAAGCATAATTAAATATGACTGCCAAGACTCTGCCTTTGAGCTTAAGCTTTTCTGCATGAGAGTGAGTTAGGGCTTCATTCATTCTTGTGTGCCCCCGCACCCACCAGTGGCAGTTCCAGGTAGTCAGGTTCCTGCTGGAATCACTCTGTGGCCCAAGATGCAGGGATACCCCTATGGGAATGATGAGGCATCTCCTCAGAGTCCTTAAAAGCCTCTAAGGACACCAGTCATGGGCCTTTTGATAACTTCTCCCTGACAATTAGTTCCTTAAGTTGAGTTTTCTATTTATTGTTTTGGTCCACTTTCTTCCAGAGTCCCTGAATTGCTTGTTAAAAATTATTTCTGTCTTGCCAAACCTGAATCAGAAACTCTAGAGTAAATTCCAGGAATGTAATTTCCAACTTGTACTGGATTTTTTGTTTATTTTTTGTTTTGTCTTTTTTGTTTTGTTTTGTTTTTTGGCTTGGGACAGTTTTACTGTGTAACCTGGAATTCAAAATTGTCTCACCTTGGCCTCCTGAGTGATGGGATCACAGGCATACACCCCCCCCACAGTTTAAAAATTCTGAGACTCAGACTTTCTTATGATCATCAAGGTATTTTCTTTTCCTTCCAATTGTCTGTGTGTGTGTGTGTGTGTGTGTGTGTGTGTGTGTGTGTGTGTATGTGTGCGCCTGTGTGTGCATATGTGTGTGTATCTGTGTGTGTTTATGTGTATGACTATGTATATGCCTTCTGCATGTATGAATATGTGCATGTGTGTGTGATTGTGTGTGTGTGTGTGTGTGTGTGTGTGTGTGTTATTTGTAGAAATGCCTAGGTTTTTAACACATTACATGTTTAGACATAGCAGCCATAACATTCATGAGAGATTCAACAAAATTTTCAGACTTATCATTCATAAATCCCTTCAAAATGCGTAGGGAATGTGAAAGAGAGTTGAATTCCAATCCATTTTTCTAAAAGTCACCATCTCTTTCCTTTTTTCTGTCCATCATCAGAGATCCCCTGTCTTCCACAGGAGCCTACCCTCAGAGGAGGTATTCCATCAGTACCATGTGATTCTGTTGATGGCATCTTCCCCATCTCCATGCATGCTGCTTTTCAGGGCCCAGACACAGAAGTCTGCTATCTGATCTAAAATTACCTTGAGAGCCTGGTGGAAGCAAAAGTCTCCCAGGAGCAAAACCTGAAGCAAGAGAGCAGAGCCTCAGAGGTGTATGTTAGGGGGAGGTGTGCTCACAGTGTTGCTCTGCTAAACGTCCGTGCTGTCAAGCTGCATTCGAAGTATTTATGTTTATACCTATACATTAGTGCTTCCCTCAGCTTTGGCCCAGAGAATGTGCTTCTGTGGTTGGAAACACTTTGTTACTACAAAGGCTCATGCTGGTCAAAGTGCTGATAAGTTACTGTTGGGGATGAATGCTCATCCCTAAATGGGATATGTATATCATATACAGACACACCCATGCACACAGGCTCGGGTAACATCACAGAAGGGACAAAAAAAAGTAAGAGCCAGAGGATGGGGAAGAGTGCTGTAATGTGCTGTGTTCTGGGTATGACTTGGCCATTGCACTTATGAACTCTCTGCATCCAAGGTAACCTGTGCATGACCAAACCAACCAGATCAGTAAACTCTCCAGCAGACAGCACTAACTGGATTCAAGTGAGTTACAAAAGAAGCAAAAGGAGAAGACATAAAAAACGAGGAGGACACGTTGAGGAATTGCCACAGGAAGTAGGAAGGGGGAATTGAGGATATATATTATCAATGTGTACATCTGTGGAACTGTCAGATAACTAAAACATTATTTTTAAAGTAAAGGGCATAATCAACAGCTACAGGAAACAGACAATGAAATGCCTTATTACAACGTGTCAGATTCTATGTCCCCATAAGTCCCCACAACCTTCTCCTACGGAATCTACAGTAAATCTCTTACTGCCAAACCTAATGCTTAGCATTGGGTCTGAGTATCATCAGGCAGTGAGCCCTTACTGGATATCACTGTTGTCTTTATAAAAGCCAGGAAACCCAGTTTACACTTTTCCTATCACCTCTCTCACCTCTACATGTCTGTCTGTATGGGGCTGTCTTAAGAATCTTCCTATAACAGAGAATAACAAATCAGGCCCACGCCCCAAAGCTACTCCGAGGGCTGATGGAAGGCCATGCCTCTTCTGATGGGGGAGAGATGCTGGCCCCTTGAAGAGAATGACTGAGGGCAACTTTCTGTAGAGATATTTTATGGATTTCATTTTCTGACTGGCCTGCAGTACCTCTCAGCTTGGCTTTATACGTATACTTTTGACAGTTATTCTTTTGAATAAATGGATTGTTTGGTCACTCCTGGATTTCCCTCTCAGTGACCAAACAAAAAAAGAAAAACAAAATTTAAATGAAAACGTTAAGCCCTCACACTGCTATTCGAAAATGGTCTTAAGAAATAAACACTTTCTTCCTTGATATGTTTACATTTATTGTGTGTTACATATGCAGCTACAAGATCCCTCACATCTTATAAACTGCAGCCATTTCCCAGCAGCACAGTGGACATTTGTAAAGGGATAATCATCCGGTGCAGTCAGCAGTTCTGTATGTGGACAGATGTTTAGTGACTTCTATCAGCTTTATGCTGCAGGTGCTTATACTGCTCCCACCCCAGCATACCAACCAAAACTCCTCCTGATCTACAGATGGTAAACCTACCCCTTACCATCTGACCATAGAGAACCACTGAAATACTGGGCAGACATGGTGGATTGCTAGAATGCAGTGAGGAGTGGACGGTTGGGAAGTGAATGCTGTAAGCATAGCACAGGGGCCTCACTCTGGTGGAGAAACAGGAACTGTCAGAGAACATAATGACTTGGCTGTAGACTGAGAACCTCTGTGGTCAGACAAGACTGCTTGTTTGCAACTCACCCTAGCCTCCTCCCTCGGTGGCTCTCAGTCCAGAGATTCTCAATTGAGCATTTAGAAGTTAAAAAAAATGTACAATCCAGTCTTCCGCAAAAGATGTCCTAGCTCGTATGGCACTGTCTGCACTTCCTGCTGTGCCCACTGCTCTTTCGGGGGAGATGCTGCGTGGGGAGAGCTTTAGCCACTGTCAGTGAAGAGGTCTGAGAAGAGAGATGGTGCTGAAAGAAAACTTGAAGTGTGGGGGTCTTCTCCGCCCCGGAGCAAGTTTGCATAAAATACACATCTTCACAAGAACATTCCAAGTCTGATATGCTTTCTACTGTGAAATAAATCAAAAGTGGATTGCAAGATCTGATTGTTTGGGGGAGTTGTTTGTTCGTTTTTCTGAAATTTCGTGGACTTAAGATAATACACTCCCTACGTACCCAGAACTCCAGTGCATTGAACCATTCCTGTAGACTGGTAGGGTTCACTGTTTTTCTCCAGGTTCTCACTGGTTGCCCATTTCCTGGTTAAGGAGAAGATCCAGCTGGGACAACAGGAGGCCAGATACTCACTGTGCAGGCTATTCATGTCAGGCATCCATAACTACACCATTGTCCTCTGTCTTCCAGACCTCTGGGTACACAACCGGTCTCTCCCTCAACTCCCTCTCTCCCTCTCTCTGTCTCTCCTCTTTGGGTGGTACTGTACTGAGGACACAGAGAGAGCAACACCGAGTCTCGCACGTGCTAGGAAAGCACGCTTCTACAGAGCTCTACCCCCAGCTATTCTAGTTCTATCTCTGTTGCTGTGATAAAATACCCTGTCAAAAGGTCTTATTTGGATTACAATTCCAGGGAAGTCAAAGTAGGAACCTAGCGTGTCATGGCCACAGTAGAGAGTGGAGACACACATGGATTCTCTCTGTCTCCTTTACTCCCAGCTAGCTTCCCCCTTAAATAGCTCAAGCCCCAATCCACAAGATGGTGGATCTTTCCACATGATTAACAACTAAGACAATTCTCTCACAAACCTATCTATAGGCCAACCTGACAAAGATGATTCCTCAATTAAAACTCTCTTTCCAGGTAATTCTAGCTTGTAGCGTGATGAATATTTTTCTTTTTGACATCATATAACTTTGTGATTACTTATCTTATTTATTTATGTGTATATGTGTGTGTCCATATGAATGGATGTTACATGTGTGCAGATGCCCAAGGCAACCAAAAGAAAGTTTCAAAACCCTTGGAGCCGGAGTTACCGAGGGCCATGAGTTGCCGTGACTCCTAACCTCCGAGCCATCTCTCTTGCCCTGCAAGTTAACATTTGAAGCTAACCATCAGCCTTCCTATTGACATTTTACTTTATTTATTTGATGAGGGGAATGGGGAGAAGTCTATGCCATGTGTTCATGTGGAGGTCAGAGAACAATTTGTGGGAAGCAACCCTTCCCTATAGCTGGGTCCCTAGGATCAAACCCAGGTAAAGCCACTTGGCAGAAAGAACCTTTACCTGCTGAACCATTTTGCAAACACTCATAGACTTTTATGGCTGATAAACATGTGAACTGAAAATGAAATAGAGAGGGATATTTCCAAAACAGTACAATGAGAGTCTCCAAAACTTCCCCATTATATGTGTGTGTGTGTGTGTGTGTGTGTGTGTGTGTGTGTGTGTGTGTTTATGGAGTTTGAGCAGGAGGTACCCTACATGGATAGACAACACTGCTCTCAGGAAAAAAAATGGGTTATTAAAAATCTCATGGGCAGACATGGGATCCCTCCCTACCTGTGAAGGTTCCTCCCTAGAGGTTCCTCCAAAACAACATGGGCTATTGCCATTTCTCTTGGGTTTCCACTGTAACTGGATGGTAAGATCCTATTGCTGAAGATAACACATATTTTGGTTGCAGGACATAAAAAAAAAATCAATCTGGAGCTGACCTGCAAACTTCCTCTTTGCTGGATAGCTTTCAGAGTGCCAGAAGGTGATGTGCAGGCTGCTGGGAGAGGAGAGCAATTAGTGGTATTACACAGTGCTGGACTCTGCATGCTACAACAGCAACCTGCCAAGCAGTATGTGCCCGCCGTGGTATGAAGGTTACAGGGATAACCCAACACTTTTAAAATGGATTTGAGACCTCCACAGGTGGGAATTCATGGCTGGTACTGTAACCCTGGTCAAAAGCCCATGGCGTGGGAGCTCCCAGGCTCTAGCCAGAACCTGCTATGGTGGTTTTGGTAAATGGTTATCTCAAGAAACTGACCCCTAAATACTTAAGTTTACATCCACAGGACTCTGTTGCTCTCAGCCTTGGTTATAGACTTGTTTTTGCAGTGGGCAGCAGTTAATACAGAGACTCATCACTAACCAACATACTTAGAATTGGTGATGGTTGAATGCTTCTCCTTAAATGGTACATCTATAACACCCCCGCCCAAGACTCTGGGAACGTTATAGATGAGGAGGCAAAAAGAAAGTAAGAGCCAGAGGATGGATATGTGAAATGCTGTCTTCTGAGCTCACAGTGGCCATTGACTCGTGGACCTACAGCTGTTGTGGTTCCCTGCAGAAGTCCTTAAGAAGGCCAAGCTAGTCAAGATGGCAGCATGACAGGAAAGGGTCTCCCGAGACCTCACCTCCCACTAAGGAGCTGTTACTGAGGAAGGGAAGTCATTTTTCTTTGGAGGTACACCCACTGGAAAGTTATCCATGCTCCAATGGATCACCCTACAGTTTGTACACAGAGGCAGCAATAAAAGTCACAGGGAAGAAAAAAAAGGAGGTTGTGGAGGAGCTGGAAGGAGAAAGAGTTGAAGAAGGATGTCGTGAAGTTGGAGGGATGTATTGAGAAT
>JADRCD010228243.1:9910-42039 GCA_019843815.1 Montemys delectorum | reverse complement strand
CAGAGCCTCTCAGGAGATAGCTATATGCTTGTCCTTCCTTCAGTCTCTGCTCCATAGTTAATCTCTGCCACTCCTTCTGTGGGTATTGGATTCCCCTTTTTAAGAAGGAATGAAATGTTCACCTTTTGGTCTTCCTTCTTCTTAGGTTTCTTGTGGTTTGTGGGTCGTTCTTCCTGTATTCCAAACTTCTGGGCTAATAACCACTTATCAGAGAGTGCATACCATGTGTGTTCTTTTGTGATTGGGTTACCTCACTCAGGATGATACTCTCCAGATCCATCCATTTCCCTAAGAATTTCATAAATTCATTGTTTTTAATAGCTGAGTAGTACTCCATTGTGTAGATGTACCACACTTTCTGTATCCATTCCTCTGTTGAGGGACATCTGGGTTGTTTCCAGTTTCTGGCTATTATAAATAAGGCTGCTATGAACATGGTGGAGCATGTGTCCTTATTACATGTTGGAGCATCTTCTGGGTATATGCCCAGGAGTGGTATAGCTGGGTCCTCTGGTAGAACTATGTCCAATTTCCAGAGGAACTGCCACACTGATATCCAGAGTGGTTGTACCAGTTTGCAATCCCACCAGCAATGAAGGAGTGTTCCTCTTTCTCCACAACCTCTCCAGCATGTGCTGTCACCTGAGTCTTTTATCCTAGCCATTCTGACTGGTGTGAGGTGGAATCTCAGAGTTGTTTTGATTTGCATTTCCCTGATGACTAAGGATGTTGAACATTTCTTTAGGTGCTTCTCAGCCATTCGGTGTTCATCAGTTGAGAATTCTTTGTTTAGCTCTGTACCCCATTTTTAATAGGGTTATTTGGTTCTCTGGAGTCTAACTTCTTGAGTTCTTTGTATACATTGGATATTAGCTCTCTATCAGATATAGGGTTGGTAAAGATCTTTTCCCAATTTGTTGGTTGCCGTTTTGTCCTATTGACAGTGTCTTTTGCCTTACAGAAGCTTTGCAACTTTATGAGGTCCCATTTGTCAATTCTTGATCTTAGAGCAGAAGCTATTGGCGTTCTCTTCTGGAAATTTTCCCTTGTGCCTATTTTCTCGAGGTTCTTCCCCACTTTATTTTCTATTAGTTTCAATGTATCTGGTTTGATGTGGAGGTCCCTGATACACTTGGACTTGAGTTTTGTACAAGGAGAAAGGAATGGATCGATTTACATTTTTCTACATGTTAACCGCCAGTTGAGCCAGCACCATCTGTTGAAAATGCTGTCTTTTTTCCACTGTATGGTTTTAGCTCCTTTGTCAAAGAACAAGTGACCATAGGTGCATGGGTTCATTTCTGGCTCTTCAATTCTGTCCCATTGATCTACCTGCCTGTCACTGTACCAATACCATGCAGTTTTTATCACAATTGCTCTGTAGTACAGCTTAAGGTCTGGGATTGTGATTCCACCAGAAGTTCCTTTATTGTTGAGAATAGTTTTGGCTATCCTGGGTCTTTTGTTGTTCCAGATAATTTGCCAATTTCTCTTTCTAAGATTGCCTTAGGTAAGATGGCCATTTTTACTATATTAATCCTGCCAATCCATGAGCATAAGGGCACTTAGCAATATATCATCTCACACTGACTCCCCTTTTATGTTGGTATAACCATGTTGTCACGAAAACTATATCGAAGTTAGTTAATGGTTTGGTGAAAAACAGCACTAACTAGTGAACTTTACCTTTTTTTTTTCCTACCTTCACTTCATATTGAACAACCGAAATTTCTGTTACATGGTGACTTAGAAAGAGCAGATTGTCTTCTTGAGAATGCGAGGCTGAGAATGCTGTGCAACTCTGCTTTGGGAGGTTATTCCAAGAGACAATCCTATCAGCACTCCTCCATCACTGCATTCTGCTACTGTGACCAAAGCCATCCTTCTGTTGTTCAGTCTTTCTTTCTATCTCTATTTGAACTGCTATCTTTTTCTTTAGTTCTCCTATTGTTTTTTTCCCTCATACGTTCTGTCACATAACCAGGAAGAGTAGGCAAAGGTTTTCTGAATTTGTCTCTGATGTCCTATTATGATCCATTTTCTATGTTTTTTTCCAGTGTGATGACATTGCCTGGAAATTATATAGTGAGAGATAGTAAAGTCAGTTCTGAAGTGTCTATAACATTTCCCAGTGCTTTGCATGCACTGCAAAGACGTGACTCAATAAGGCATTTGGCAGCAACCAATTTTGATCTTGAGAGTTCATCCTGCATCTTTGTTTAACCTGCCAAGACATCGATATCCACAAGAGTTTGCCTGAAGCAACTAGCACATTCTGGACTTAAGGAATAATTAGAGAGGATGTTTAACTTTTAACTCAATTCCGGAGTTTAACTGTCATTTATGTGATTACTTGAAGTGACATTCCTGAACAGTGAGCTCTCAGGATCATTAAAATTTAATTTTCTTTAGGGATAGAATACAGGGGATTATGTTCACTTTATTACAGCTGACCCTTACACTTGGACAATTTTCCAGTTTAATTTGGCGAGTGCAGTACATAATTCATGTGGCCCTGGTTATTATGCACTTTTATTCTGACAAATGCTGCTGAAATGTCTCTATGAGAGGATCTTCCTTCTAAAGTACCACCCTGGACAGGAAAGAAGAGGAAGAAAAGGAAAAATGAGTATATTTTATTTTTAGCAAAGGACTAGTGCCATGAGAGGGAGCCCAACCTTGACACGATTAATGTTATTTTGCTATACTTGCATACTGAAACCTAGCATCACGGTCATATAGTCTTCATCCAATGACTGATGAAAACTGATACAGAGACCCACAGCCTAACATTAAGTGGAGCTTGGGAAATCCTGTATAAGAAGAGGAGGAAGGAGTCAGAGTGCATGAGAACAAGACAAGAAAACCTGCAGTGTCAACATACTTGGGCCCATACGGGCTCATTGAGACTGAACTGCCAACCAGAGAGCATGCATGAGATGGGCATAGACCCTCTACACAGATGTAAGGTTTGTGCAGCATGAAGATGTAGGTCTCCTAGAGCAGGAACAGAGCCTGTCTCTGCTTACATTACCTCCCTTTGGATCTTGTTGCCTTTACTGGGTTGCTTTGTCTAGCCTCAATGGAGAAGATGTACCTAGTTTTATTGCAACTTGATATGCCAGGGCTGGTTGAAACCCAAGGGAGGAGGGGTGGATGGAAAGGGGGGAAGGGAAAGGAAGGGACTTGGAGGGAGGAGAAGCTGCAATCGCTATGTAAAGCAAATGAATAAATTAATAATTAATATTATATTATACATATTTATATATATAAAAGCTCAGAAAGAGAAAAAGATATTATCCATAAAACCATAAAATGGTTTTTCTAAGTTTACCTTCATATTATTTATCTTACGTTGTCGTGACTCTTACTTTTTGAAAAACAGAATAAAACTTTAATAAAACTCTTTTAATAATTGAAAAGTAACACGATTGCTAAAACTATGTTGTATAGAACTATTACTGTTTCAAATACTGGATTTAGCCACAGGTGTCTATGAAACCTAGAGCATCAATGAAAGCACATAAGCACTAGAACTTAGTTATGAGCTGGACCCGCCCCAGTTCCAGGCTTACCAGATACGTGCCATGGCTCACTGCTCCATCAACATCACCACGACATTAAGCAGCGCAGACAACACTTTCATTACCTATGAAGTTCATAGTGCTGATCTGGAGTAGACACATATTTCTAGTAAATATGTGCAGTGCTATTCACTCGTTAATGCTTATTTCCTTTCATGTTTATTTTGGTTAAAGGTAAATATCCTACTGGATGCAATCACCATTGCCTTCCTTTTGCGTGCATTTAGGGCTTTCGTCTCTGAAACAAACAATCAAGCAAAAAATAAGTAAAGCAGAAACAATGCCCCTAAACAAATAAAATGGTTCTCCCCCCAAAGGAACCCCCACTGGTTGTCTATTGCTCTTCACTGAAAGGTCGAAAGTATTATTCATTGTTCTTTTGTCCATGGTAACATGTAGATGCAAGGTCTGTGATATTCTTATGCAGACACCTATATGAATGGAAGTTAACGTATCCAGCTCTTCTAACTGTCCAGAAGAAATTACCATGCTGCAGTCTTTTAGGCTCTTAGCATCTTTCCACATCCTTATAGAGATATTCCCTGAACCTCAAGTATAGAGATTGTGTTGTAATTTTTCCATTTTGAGATGAGCATTTCAAGAACACTTATTCTCTCTGTTTTAACCAGTTGTTGTTCTCTTTTTTAGTTTCTCTGCTTGGGAAAAAGAAGCATTTTTGATAAAGATGAGAGTTGTACTTATTTATGCATCTATCCATTTTTTTTGAAAATATGATTACATTTTTGTTTATACTTGAACAGAACTGGATAATAATTGTTATATTCTCCCTGTATCCTCACCAGCACTTGCTGTCTGTTGTTTCCTTTTGGGTAAGATGAAAGCTTAGAATAGTTTTAACTTGCCCTTCCTTCATTGCTAATGTTTTTCTCCTTAGCTTAGTTTGTTTCTTACTTCTGAACCTACTGTTTGTGGAAGGGACCGCTAACCTACTCTGTTAAAATGATCTTCTGACAACCTTACAAAATACAACAAAATAGCAAGTTGATGACTGATCATAGTCTAAGAAAATGTCTAAAATAAAGATAAATTCAGAAGCAGGATATTTTTAGGTGGGTTGAGGATGAGTTATAAAGACGAGGATATTAAGATATTAAGGAGATGAGGATTTTAAGATAAGATGCCAATAATACAGTAATAGAAGAGAGATTAGGACTCATTGAAATCTTAAAGCTGAACTAACACAATGATCTGTACAATATTTGCAAATCTATGCAAGTGGCTTTCTACGTCTACAGTGTAGCTGCACTCATTTTGTTTATTAGCACTGTATAAAACCTGTTAGGTTATGGTTATTGGCTTTTAAACTCAAGTTTTTCACATCGTATGGATTATGCAAGAAAGAAGGCAATTCTTCCATGTCTAATGGTAAAGGATACCCCTAATTCCAAAGTCTAATACCTGAAATTTCTGGGCATACTGATATGACATTACTGCAAAAATTCTATACCTGACTTCACATGAATGTTTGCAATTAAAATGCTTGTGAGAAGAGCTATTGCACAGCAATACCTTAAGGACAGAGGCTCAAAGTACAGATGGATTTCATGTTTGAACTTAGAAACAACCCATAATCAAGATATCCTTTTAGCTAGAGTCATATATTCCAATAAAATAAATCTGCATTGTAGACCACTCTGATCCCAAGTATTTAAGAACAGGAATATTTAACTCTTGCCTAATGTTCAAACAATTAATATAAATTAAAAATTTTAAAATATGCAAATTCTAGATGGATTTGGTTGATCTAATTGTCCTGGCACAGAAGATAAGAATAGTTAATGTAAGAAGAATAAATATAGAAAAAGGATGTTAATGTGAGAGGTGGTGTGGGAAGAACAAGGAAGAAATTGGAAGTGGAAGGCTTGGATATGATGAATAGGAATTGTACTTATGTATGAAATTCTCAAAAATGAAAAAAAAAGATTTTCTAGTAGTTTCTAATTTTGGCTTTGTTCTTCTGTTTGTTTATTTTATCATTATAAAGAATAATAAAGAATTACAAAGAATAATGATAAAATAAAATAAAACAAAACAAAGCACAAAGCCTGTTTGTTTTCTAATGAGAGACAGAAAGAGTGTTGTTTTGGATGGGAGGAGAAATAGGGAGAATCATAGAGGAATTGGGGAAGGAGAAACTATAATTAGAATATAGTGTATGAAAAAAGCAATTTCAATACAAGGAGAACAATAAAGAAATGTTTTTAAAGCAAAGGAAGAAACATATCAGTGCATGTAAAATTGTATTTGATGCATTTTCCACCAGAAAACAAAAAAAGTGAATGTAGTAAGCACAATTGTTACAATATCTTATACTCTAAATAAAATCTCAGTTTTTTGGAAATATATTTTATAAAATGAAACATGTGATACAATACTCTTTCTACCCTTTGAACAAACTTAATTTTTTACAATTTTTAAATTGATTAAACTTATGAAAAACTAATTTTCAATTGTGTCTCTTGTGATGAATAAATTTTAATAATACTGAACAATGGTTTCATTTTTCCTCTTTTTTTCTTTTGAATCTTCTTTCTTTATATTTCTTTTTCCTGTGAAATGAAAACTGTAAAATGTAAGTTGAATGTCCCAATTACCATCTGAAAGACTTGAAAACCATATGACTAGGAATGTCTCATCCCTTAGCATTTCCTTTCTTAGAAAAGAATTTTGCATATGGCCTAGGAGAAAAATAATAGGGTACTCCTCCATCTCTTTATGTGAAAGAGAGAAAAAGAACAAAAACAGCTTGGGAACTTTTGCATATTATGTTCTTCGTGATGAGAGGAGCCCTAATTTCTAATATGAAGTCACTTACTGATTAACAGTGTGAGTTTGAATACAATTTCCTTACTTTCTAGAGGTGGTTAATTCCTTGAACTGTCAAATGAACAGCTAAGAACACATGCTTCCTCCATGCTCTGAATAGTGCATTCCCAAGACTGAAATGAAAGATCCCAGCTCCTAAAGCTCAAAGACCTTTTGCTTTAGAATTCCAGAGCTTTCAACTAGCAGAGTAGTGTTTTTATACTGCACAGATATAGGAATGGAGCCTGGGAACGCATCCATCTGTAAAGACTGTTTAAAGATATTAAGGCTGTGAGCACATAATGAACCAAGCTTGTCCAGAAAAAAAGGTAGGGGAGGGGGGAGGCAAGGAAAAAAGCAGCAATTTACACTGTGTTGTGCAGAATTCTGGCAGAATAATCAGCTTCTTTGTTTCTGGTATCTAATAAAGATGAGGGGACTGAGAATTTAAGTAAATAAAGCTGAAATTAAGTGAATGCCTGACCAGAGGCAGAGGGAGATTAACAGCCCCTTTCCATTGATATTTAATTTACTGAGATACTCTTTCCTTTAAGTAACTTTCTGATGCTGCTTGACAGCTTGGCTCAGTCTACAGTGAGTCAAAGCAGTTCTGAAAATAACCACATGTATGCCACAGCATCTCATCAAGGTTTTGCCAACATGTTTTGAGTGACGTGGGAAAAGATACAGGCCTCCCCTGGGCAAGTCGCGAACCTAAAGATAAGAACATCATTGACTTCAAAGTTGAAGCTGTGTGTATGACTCAGCCTGTTCTTGTCACTGTTTGCCAACAATTCAACTTTTTTTTATCACATTTGCATTTTGCTTCATGAAGATATATAAATTGGAAAAAGGAGCCTTTTCTAAGGTTAAAAATCTAACATTGAAAATAGCCTTCAATACCAGATATGTGAATTGAAAGAAAACATTGCTTTCTATCCCTCCTACACCTGGTCTTAGGCTCAACTGCACCAAGGAAAATGGAAATAATCTGCAGCTTGGAGAAAGTGAAGCAAAATCAATGGCTTCTTTCATATTTTCAGGAATATTTTATATCACTGATAGCATATATTTCTTCCTTGAAAGGTGCTGTTGACCTACCTGAATATCCTTTATAACTCATAAGCTGAGAGATCCGCCCCACCCCCAGTAGAACCTGAGACTATTCTCTCCAGGAACAACTCATTCATTGTACGCAGGAAAAGTTAAATTTAGCAAAAGGAACCTAGGGCTTGCTGCTCTGGGAGGCTGTCAAGGGGACTCCATGCCAACTTGGACCTGCCTGCACTGGAGGCCTCCAATCTTTGCCAAATGTTGTGCTTGTTTTGTGACAAAGATGAAAGTCACAGTTGGATTTAAAGGAGGCCATCTATTTTATTTTATTCCTACCTCAATCCAATGAAACTCTGTATCTGTGACTGGAAGCATTATAAGTAAACAGGTGTTCACTTGTCCCCTTTGTGACTTAAATTTTGATGGATCACAAAAGGGAGTTGATTGATTTTTTTTTTAAAAACGAGATTATTGTAACATCATGGTGTGTAGAAACAGTCACTCTATGCTCATCTTCTATGCTTTTTCTCCTGTTCTTGTACTCACTACATTTCTATGCAACTCAGAGCACAGCTGGTACACACAACACAGGAGAGTTGGCATGTTCGTAGATTTAGACACGCTCTGCTTGTGAAAGAAGTATGTAGGGCAAGTTAGTTTGTTTGTACTAATGACAAGCCATATATTATATGTATGCATAAGATTTGCACTTCAAAATAGTAAATAAAATATGTATTCCTAGTGACTAATCATGAATAAAATCAAATATAATATATAAGAACAATCATATAGAACCACTTTTCTTCAATAACTACTTACTTTATCCACCAAGGATTCCTTCTTTTGATATTTAGCATATTCAATACTAGTGTTTATAACTGTGATAGCAAACTAAATGTCCATGCTACCAAGTTTACAACAGCACAGCACAATGACTTAGGAATGTATGAATTGGAAACATATTGCCTTTACTATTAAATTTAAGTGTCAGCAATGCTGTAGTAAAGGCAAGCTGCAAAGCACTGGTTGTATATGCTTCATCTTTGTATACTATAGAAAATGTCTTGAACAATCTTAGACATTGTATATTTAGGAACGGATTCTTTATTAATGTGTTAATATATAGTATACATAGATATTTTATGTAGATCTTTAAATAAATAGTCATTAGTAATCAATTTTGTCATTATATCATTTCCTCAGTAGACATTCATTCTTTCTGGTAGAAAATTTAGAATATTTTATGATTTGATTAATTATTAATCTCAGTATATATATCATTCAGTTACAAATACAATTACAGTAGATTGTACAAACACTTCACACAAAAAAGTAAAAACAGATTTTCTTTTCCCGATTTTTAAAATTGCCTCAGCGATTAGACTTATTTGTAATAATAATAGCTTTAATATTATAATTATTTAAGGATATCAATAGTTGAATCTAATGCCATAGGACTGAGATTTCATCATAAAGTTTTAGAGCAACTTTTTCATGAATCTCCTTGCTACTTGATGTCAAAAGGTGGCCTGCCCGTAGCCCTCAGATCTTGTTGTATTAGACCACGGGGCATGACTAGGATCCATGCCCAATCCCCCAGAAGATTGTGGGCATTTTAGGTGTTGGTATAAAATTCCAATAACAACAAGAAATTAATTAGTTTTAAATCCATGCTATGTGTCATTTGCTACTGAGCTATTAATTACCACATGATCTACAGTAGAATGATCTTAGAACAGACAAAAATGTGGTAGAAAACAATGTGTGAGTATGTGAGAGAACAATGTATGGCTGGCTTCTACGGTGCACTGCAAGAATCAAAAAAAATTATATCCTTGTGTAAGGGCCATTTTTCTAAGTTGCATACTTGGTTTGTTAAATTTTATTTTGGTGAGAATATTTAATATGGTATCTATGATCCAATCCAGCATTAAAGTACCCAATATTATGTTACTGTAGAAATTTGGGGAAGTAGAGAATGATCAATGACTAATTAATGTGTTTTAGATTTCAGTTAAGGAGTATGTCTTTAATGCCATTGTGCAATGATTAATTACCAATGTCAGCTTGACAAGATTAAGGAGTGCCAAGGAATCAGTAAGTCTATGTGAGAGAATACTTCCATAAGAATGAAGAGATAAGATCTACCTGAATTTAGACTCTCACATCCTAAATGCTGAGTTCTACAATTAATAAACAAGGAGACACCAGCTGAGTATGCTGGAATTCTTAACTTAATAACTTAATAACTTGTTGGCATTGTTGACTGAAGATCCTCTGAACTAGGAACCAAAATAAAAATCTTCCTTCGTTAGCTTTGCTTTTTTGTGAGGAGTTTGGCCATAGCAATTAATACCCAGAGTATTAAGAGTTCACCAGAATTATACTAGACAACTTTGTACCCATAGTTGGGGTCAGAGCCAGGGCATTACAGAGTTTTGGCTTCTTATTCAATAAAACAAACAACCAATCCAAAAAATCCAAAAACATAAAAAGAAAACAAACAACCCATGGAGATGGTAACGTTTCCAGCAAATTATTTAAAGCAAAGTGCTAGAACAGCTTAGAATACATAGCAAGAAAGTAGTTGGCCAGAAAAGTGAAGATTTTCAAAAGCCCTGAATAGTATTTGGGCTGAAAAGGGGGGGGGTAATTTTTTGATTGATAGATTTAGATTATGTAGGCCATTGCTCATTGCACGTTTCCTTTTTTATAACATGGCTGATTTCACTGGATGCATAGCCAAATATGCATATGCATAAGATGGTAAAGAGGGGATTTTCCTTAAGAGTTTGCTGGAAGACCCAGTTTTGACTTATTGTGTATGCACCCCAAATCAATTTAGGCTAGAACAGCCTTTCTTGTCTTATGCTAGGATGTAAAGAGAATGTAGTTCAATAGAATCTGTTTGATTGTCAGTAAGGGGAGGAGAAACATACTCCTTTTTACAGCTCAAATCAGTTATCCAGTTGAGGGTTCTATGTTACTAGTAGGGTGTGTGAGTATGTGTGTATGTGTGTTTGTGTGTGTGTGTGTGTGTGTGTGTGTGTGACAGAACAAACCAAGTAGAGTCTAAGGCTACTAAAGTATTCTGTATACTTACTTGCCTTTGCTTCCCTCACAGATTTGCTAGTAGCTTCCAAATGGAACAAGGGATGACTAAGTTAGGTAAATGTTGGAAATCATTTCAGAATACATACATGTATGAAGACAGGAACTTATGCATTTTATTTGTTAAGTACATATCAATAAATCTGAAAAGAATGTAATCCTGCATGTTTTACAGGGGAGAAGCTGTGAGCCTAAGTCATTCTGATAGTTTAAGCAAAATGTAAATGTCATGAAGCACAGTTATGGACACATTAAAGATATTTATAGTAGAATGTATGTATGGAGTTCTAGACTAACCTAGACTAAATAGCATGGTTGTGCTCCTGAATACAAATGAAAAAAAGTCAGGGTTCAGAATTCACAGGAAGACAAAGCAACAGGTGGAACCTTGGAGCAATTGAATTTTATAAATGTCTCCACTGCCTCAGAGAAGCTTCCCAGGGTCCCTGGAAAGAAACCTATCCCTGTTCAATTCACTCCACCTCGCTACAGTATTTTCAAATGTATGCCTAAGCTCACTACAATGCTACAGAATGGGTTTATGGCAAATACAGTTTCTCAAGTCCCACACTCAGACAGTTTTGACTTAGAACAACCAACTTAATCATGTATAGAAACAATCTATAGCAAGCATTCCACACTGTCCTGTGACCAAAACCCATAGCATATGAAGTAGATGGACCTCATTTCCCAAAATTTGTGTTAATGGGAGTTCTAAATTGTTAGGCTTTCTTTGGGAGTGTGTGTGTGTGTGTGTGTGTGTGTGTGTGTGTGTGTTCTGGGCAAGCACTACTTGCTACAGACCTGCATTCCTAGACTTCCCACACTAATTCTTATTTTTAAATTTTTTTTTTATTTATTAACGTCTAATTGCATCATTTCTCCCCTCCCTCTACTTGTCTCCCTTCTATCCCAACTCTACCCCTTGCTCACAAGCTCACATCCACCGTATATTTAACCATTGTTGTTACATATATATGTACATGAATCAACATATACATGCAACCTGAATAGTCCATTCAGTTGCCTGCACATAGATTTGGGCTGACATCTTTCTTCTTTATATCCTATCACGAAGTTCATCCTTGGTGAACACTAATTCTCTCTTTCTGAAATTAATTGCCTGTGGCTTTTCATCTAGGTGTGGGGCCGTTCCCCTGAGATTTCTCCCATTTACAATGTAATGTCAAAAGCTGGAACTATTCAAGTCTTGCTTAGGTGGCTATGTTGCTGAAATTTCATGAGTGTGGACTTCCTGTCGTTTCAGGGAGATATAACCCCAAAACAGCAGCTTTCCCTACCGGAGTAGTTGGCTCTTACCCCCCCCCCCACTCCCACAATCTATGGACTTTAGATACAATAATTGTGTTGTAGGTGTATCAGTTGGGCCTGGGCACCCCATGATCATTTGTTCTCTGCATTTTGACTAGCTGTGGCTTCCTGTAATGGTCTCCTTCTGTTGCAGAAAGATGATATATTGGTGAAGATAGAGTTATATTCATTTAGGAAGCTGACAACAGGTCCTCCTCTAAGAGCCATGTCACAGTAGCCACGTTCTACTGACTAGCTTTGCAGGATTGAGATACTTCAAAAAAGGCGGTTTGCTTCTCCTTACAAATAATCTTTTTGTCATTACTCTAAAAAGTTAAGCACTAAGAAAAATAAGCCTGTGTTGGATTATTCCTTCTGAAATTGACTAGTATTCCTAAATACCTAGCCTTCATTATTAAAAAGACAGGAAGCTTATTTATACTTCATTTAATTTTCAATTGTAGAAACTGTAATTATAGAAATTTATTTTAAAATTTGAATACTAAGCAAGATTATTGAAATGAAATTTATGGATTATTATGACATCCTACTGTTAAAGTTATCTGCTAAGTACAGTTTGTAAGTTTCAGAAAGATGGGTTACAATCTCAGTTTTCTATACTCATCCTTTCTTCAGGGGATTTTTTTTTAGAAGTCTCACTTCTGTCATCATAGAAAACTAAATAAAAGTCCATTTCCTATGCCTAAGAACATGGAAAAAATGCTGCATTAAACACTGAAGTCAGACTTTGTGACTTCCTATGGAAGATTTTTTTTTTTTTTTTATAACAAACAGCACAACATTTCAAGGCACTAACCCAGGTATGGAAATGATTGGAGGTGCTTTCTCTCCTAAGGCTGTCCATATGTTGGGGTCGGCTTGGATCCAGTGCTGCCTAGAATTTGGGGAACTAACTAATGAGGCCTGGTGTTTCTTCCTGCTGACAATCCTATACGCCATTATAAATCTTTCAAGTGATGCCATTTCGGAAACAGATTTTGAGCAATTAAACTTTACATTTGTTATGGAAGCAGAAGAGAGGAAACATCATCACCACGACTTTCAAATGTAAACCTTTTCTGTTATTGCACACTATTATTGCACGTACTTACTAAATATGAGGCTTTCTGCTTTGACTTATCTCAAACAGAAATTTGGGGGTGTATGAATTATAATCGAAGAGGGGAGAAGGCAAGAACAGACTGCCTTTAACGACAGGCTGGAGTGTTATCTTGGACGGTCTGTGAAGCCTGAGGTGTTTTGACGCTCTTTCTAGCTCACACACCTAAAAATACCACACATACCCCTTCTGCTGTTGTGATTCCAAGTACTAGCCAGCCTGTGATCTGTTTCCTGATCTTGTCAGTATAAGTAGCATCTCATCATCACCCACAATGCCTTGATTGATAAAGAGTAAGCAGTAATAAAAAGAGAAAGAATAATTTTCCTCAGTCACACATAATACTGAAATGTAGGCATACTGTTTACAAGAAGGTATAAAATAAATGCATAATAATGACTGCAATGTTAACAAAGCTAAAATTATTTTATTCTGAAATATTTAGTCATGAACTCCAAATTATTAAGGGGATTATATTTTGAAGAAATTAATCATAACTTAGTAGATTATCCAACTAAATCTACAGTTTGAACATTAAAAACATTAACTCTTTAATTTCTTCTCATGTATTTATTCATTCCATACCCAAGTTCAAATACCTTGCACTCACATAAGAAGCTGGACATAGCTGCATGTGTCTGTAACCCAGAATTGGGAAAGAGAGCTTGGCCTATCTTGGGAGCTCATTGGCCAGTTATCTTAGCTGAGATAGTAAGCTAACTGACTATAACATGGGACTTATAACACGCATTGAGGTAAAAAAAAATTGTTGATAGCAGAACAAACCATGGAGTAGAAGAACAGAATTATGCTCTCATGAAGATGTTACATTTTTTTTTTTAGATATTTTCTTTATTTACATGTAAATTTTCCCCTTCCCAGGTTCCCCTCCAAAAAACAAACAAACAAACAAAAACAACAAGAACAAACTCCTTTTGCCTCCCCCATCCCCATGCCTCCCACCCCACCCTCTCCCACTTATTGGCCCTGGCATTCCCCTACACTGGGGCACAGAACCTTCACAAGGCTGAGGTCCTTTCCTCCTATTGATGATCGAATTTGCAATCCTCTACTATACACATGCTGCCAGAACATTTTAACATGGGTCATACCAAGTGTGAAGCATCAGATACGATGTGTGCTGAAATGGCAATGTCCCTGCAGACATCTCAAATTCACCTTTTCTTCTACAACAATAGTACAGAGAGTTTCCTTATCTCTCACACCAAGTGCTCCCCTTCTTCTCATTACAGTACAAACTAATTAGGCACTGTTTACAGATTGTTATCAGCAACTGTATTCTTAATTTGATTTTGCTGTTGCTGTTCTTGTTTTCCATTAAACATCTGTTCCTGTTGCAGGAACCTATCCAGGACATCAAATCCCATTGACTTACAATGCCGTCTTAGCTTCCTCTGAACTGAACTCTTTTATATGACCTTGACATTTTTGAGGGGCATTGGGTTGGCATTTTGCGAAAGTCCATTATCTGTGAGTAGTTTGCTATCTTTCTCATATTTGGGCTGAGAATTTGGATCCTGGATGGGAAGAACAAAAAGGTTAAAGTGAATTTTCCTCACATAATATTAAAAGCCTCTCCAAAAGGACGCTACAGCCCAGCTCACACTGACTAGTAACTTCTGTCTCTCTTCCTTGCTGGTTGACTGCTTATCCTACGGCTTATAGAAAATCCCCTCCATTTTTCACCGTGTATCTTTTAGAAGGAATTGAAGATGTGTTGCTCACATTTTTTTAAAGGTAAAAAAGCTAAATTCAACCTCCTTGTATTATATTCTTTATTATAGTCTTCATATTATTTATTGACTTATTTAATAAGTTATAATTTGTGTTTGAATTTGACATATCTACTATCATATCATTACTGATTTATCTGTTGGTTACTCTTACAACCCCTCATGTATAATCATGCATTTTATATTTTGTATTAGTTGTTGTTGCTGCCCTATTTTGTTTCTGAAAACTCCTTTACTTTCAGGCCCTACATAGGGTGCCCCAGCTCATCTTATTTATTTCCTTCTCCCCATTGTTAGTGGTTTTCCCAAGGAAACTGCTTTCCTTTATTGGAGACTATCATTCGAATCTAAAATCTAGGCTCTGGGTATAGTCATTGCCTCTGCACTGTCAATACTTAAGAACTTCCAACCATTTAGGGGTTGGGAGTGTATGTGTACATTGACACATGGAAACACATTTATCTGTAATTGCTTTTCCAAGCATCCACCTGCATCTAAAAAACTAACCAGAGGTTAATATAGTGAGTTCTGACTCCAATCCAACATGGACTGCTTCGTTCCTGCCTTTCCATTTTGTCGAGCCCTTACTTTTCTCTCCTGAAATGACAAAATAGCTCATATCATTGATCATTGATTTATCTGTTTAGCGCTAGTGAAGTCGTAGAGCTGTTTGGGAATGTAAACCTATACCCAGTGAGAAACAAGCTTGCAGTTAGAAGCTAGTGCGTATCAACACGCACGTTAGCGTTTTAGTCTCATGATTTCTACTCTGTCCTAAAATGACTTTGGTTAATACCTCAATAACTTCTGGGAAGTTGTCATCCCATTTATAGTACAGTTATAGTGTTTTGTCTCTCTCTGCATTTTCTGTGGAAACCCTCAACCCAGCACTGTGATTGATTTCTATTTTCAGTAAAAGATGAAGGACATATACTGCAGATTTTATGGCCATCATTATGACAAAAATCTTTGGAAGTTTAAGAATAAAAGACTTAATGAAATGGAATGCTGACATATATGCCATTTCCAAAGAGGAGTCAGAGGAAGGTCAGAAAAGAATCGTACAGAAAAATCATTAGCAAAATAACAGCTTTGATCTCATCAGGCCACGAATTACATTATGATTATAGATGTACCTCAACTCTTATATCATTTTCCTATTGTGAAGCCTTGGGTTCAATTCCCTAAACTGGGGGAAAAACAAAGAAACATACAAGTGGAGTCAATACATGTATTGAGTGGAGAGACAAGCAGTAAGGACAGAAAGATGCTGTGTTAAATACCTGTCACACAAATTGAAATCTAGGCCAAGGAAAGGTTCAAACGAGAAAGTGTGTATATGCGAGGGAAAGATGTTTGCAGTCATAATTTAAATCAGGAAAATTGCAATGCTAAATATGTGTTTCTCAGCAGACTTCCAAAATCCATACAGAAATGCTGACCAAGTAAAAGTGAAGAATAAAATTACTCTAGAAGAATAGTTGAAGATTTTAAATAGTAGTTAATAACAATGTAGCAAAATATGAGAAAGGAAATTCCCAGAACACACCTACAACAAACCACAAATGTGAGGCTGAACTGTAAGAAAACATTTGGAATGAACATCTGTGAAAAGAAGGTGGCAGCACTGAGAAAGGACAGAAGCGAAGCCCAGCAAGCATGTTTGGAGGAAATATTTCCTGTCAGAGCAGTTCACATCAACCTGAAGCAGCAGCGCTTGTCCTCAGGAATCTCTTAGTTACTAAATCTACACTTCCCAGGAAAGCTGTGACCTTGCATGAGGTGACTCGGAAGCCAAGGTGGAATCTGAAGGTGATGATAGCCAAATGTTCTAGGACACTTGCACTCTGCAGCCAAGCAACCGCTTAATTGTTCAGTGAAAGGGACATTTGCTATCCCGTTATCATATTTACCACTTGACCTAATGGGTTCTTGCAGAATACCACACTGGTTTGCAGAAACATCTTCTTCAAAGGGAATGTGAGAAATATGAAAAAAGAAGAGCATGAGTTTAGAGCCAACTCTATCAACAATCACGAGACAATATATTGAACGTATTAATTAAAGCATATGCTAACATATTTCAAATATGTGAATTTTATCAAATGTATTTATTCATAATAATGACTTAAATATAAAATAAATTTTACATAAAAATTCCAAATAAAAGTAAATTAAATAAAGCATATCTAAGTCAGAAATGACTCAAAGAAAAGCATATGATGGAAACTAGAATGTATCTAATGAATATATATAAAAAAGTATAAAAATTTGTGGAAACTTTACACTTTGTTCTTATGTTGAACCTGAATAATATTTAACATTAATTCATATTTATGACTAAAAAATTACTGTTAAGGATGAAGAAAATATGACTGGAACAGAAGCAATGGAATAGATACATGTTTCACGGAAGTAGAAAAGAGACACTGCGTCATTGGCAGGTCTCAGGCTTCAGTGGCTAAGCTGCTTGCCTTGTAAGCATGAAGAGCTGGGTTCAGACACTCTGCATACTTCTACATGCTGAGTGGGAATGCTAGCTTGATTATGTTTGCAGTCCAATTAGACAGAGGCAAGGGGTCCTCAGAGGACCCTGGCTTTTTAAACTACCTTTTGTTGTACTCTGGGTTTCATTGAGAGGACCTACCAAATGAATAAAGTGTAAGAGCAATGGGAGAAGATTCTTGATATGTACCTCAGGCTTTTGCATGCATCCATATACATAAGAACCTACAGGAATATTTTAACAGGCATGCATGCACCTTCTACCTATGGGGTAAGCAAAGCTAAAAGCAATAGACTGTAGGTTTTGACATATGTGGTCAATAACTTAAAACAGAGCTTTTCATATCTGCTATTGTTTTTTTTAACACCAAGAAAACACTTTAATCAAACTACAGAAACAATGGTTATAGTACAGAATATTCATAAGCAAAAGATACACCATGTTTTAAATACTTACAAAGTTACAAACCATTTGCTTCCTTAACATTTTCTGATTTTTTTTTTTTTAAGTTCACAACACAAGGATGATCAGATTTACCATTTTGTGCTTTTTTGGGGGAAGGAAAAGGGGGGATTTTTTTTGTTAAGTGGTCTTTCACTCTTGGAAGGAGCTCCATCAGCTGAGATGGAAAAATTCATGAAAATTATATATGTATGTTTATGTACTTAAACACAGAATTACATGAATTATAGGTTTTGGGGTTGTTTGTTTCTTTGTTTTTGGTAAAATAGTTAACAATATGATTTCTTATAATTTTTTCAGCCGTCTATATTGTGATTTTGCCTACTGGCCTTCTCCTTTACCTCCTTTTCTCTTCCTAAAGAGCCCCCTTCCTTCCTCTGACTGGATTATTGCACTCTACTGGTCTCCTCCTTATTGATCCACAAACCCCTCTCCTGGCAATGGTTCTATTTTACTGTATGTGTTTTGTAGTTGATGCAGGGTATGCTTTCACATCTGAAATATGGAGCTAGGATCTTCCAATAACAAAGAACACTTGGTGTTTGTCTTTCTAGGTCTAGGACACCTTACTGAGTATCTTTTCTCATTCCATCTGTTTACCTACAGAGTTCATGATTTCATTCATCTTTACCACTGAAAGTGGTGTATATGTATCACATTTCTAATATCAATTCATAGGCTGTCGGGTGTTTATCTTTTTTCCATTCCCTATCTTGTGAACAGAGCAGCAGTGATTATGGCTGAGCAAGCATTAGTTGAGTATGATGTCAAATGCTTTGGGCATATGACATGCAGGGGTACAGCTGGGTCTCGTGGTATATTTAATTTTTAGCTATTTTAGAATTCTCCACACTGATTTCCACAGTGGCTGCACATGTTTAGAATCCCATCAATAGTGAAGGAGACGTCCCTTTCGCCACATTCCTCATAGCATTTCTCATCACTTGTTCTATCAATCATTGCCATTCTAATTGAGTAAAGATAAATCTCAAAGTTATTTTTATTTGCATTTCCATAATGTTACTAATGATAGATAATTTTGTACTTTTGAGATATTTCTTACCACCTCCCCCCACTGTTTTCCTCTCTCTTTTTTCTGGAAATACTCTCTTCAGATCCAGGTTACATTTTTTGAATAGGTCATTCTGTTGAGTCTTTGTTTTTCTCTTTTTTGACTTCTTTGTATATTCTGGATATTAAACCTTTGTCAGATGGATAGCTGTTAAAGATTCTCATCCATTCTGTGAGTTTCTCCTTCACCTGAATGATTGCTTTTTTTGCTGTGGAGAACTTTTTAATTACATAAATCCCACTTGTAAGTTGTTGACATTAATTCTTGTGCATATCTAGTCATATTCTGAGATTCTTTTCCTCACCTATATCATGTAGAATGTTGATCTGGGCTGTTATTTTTTTTTAAATTTGATTGTTTACTTTAAGAACTTGAGATATATTACAGATTATTGTCCTAAATCAAACATGCCCTTTATAAGTTTTTTTTCTACTAATCTATTAGTTGTATTTGATCTTGACATTACAATTAACACATTTTCACCTTAATCAAATGTAACCTAACCCAACATTTACTTCTTCCATGATTATACTACTCATGCTATATCCATACGGCTAGTTAGTGTAGTCAGTACTCAAAGTTGTCTATTTTATCCCATGTTAGTCTCTAGTATTTTACTTTTTAATCTTACATTAAAGTCTATAGCCCATTTTAAATTAATTTTTCAAAAGTTAAATATCTTGAGATAGAATATTTTTCCTTTTTTCTTTTTTTCCTTTTATTGAAATTAGATTTTTTTCCTCCTATAGTATATCCTGATTATGGTTTCTCCTTCTTCTACTCTGCCTAGTTTTTCCCGAGCTCCCCTCCCTGGATCCACCATCCTTTCTATCTCTTATTAAAAAACAAATAGGCTTATAAAGGGTAATGAGAAAATAAAATAGAACAAAATTTGACAAACAGAAAAAAAAGAGCCCGAGAAAAGGCACGAGAAACCAATACAGACACAGAGACCACTTGTTTGCATACTCAGGGTTTCCATAAAGAACAAGAAACTGGAAGCCATCATATAGGAGAGAAAAAATATATATGACCAATATTTTTAAACTTTTAAAAAATTTTTATTGGATATTTTATTTATTTACATTTCAAATGTTTTCCTCTTTCCCTTTCACAAACTCCCTGTTCCCCTCCCTCCCCGATTCTATGAGGGTGATGTCCCACCCACCCATCCACACCTTACCACCCTGGCATTCCTCTACACTGGGTCATCAAGCCTTCACAGGACCAAGGGCCTCTCCTCCCACTGATGCCTGACAAGGCCATCCTCTGCCACATATGCAGCTCGACCCATGGGTTCCTCCATGTGTACTCCTTGGTTGGTCGTTTAGTCCCTGAGAGTTCTAGGTGTTCAGGTTGGTTGATATTGTTGTTCTTCCTATAAGTTGCAAACACCTTCAGCTCCTTCAGTCCTTTCCCTAACTCCTCATGTGAAACAAGCATACAAGATGAGCACCTTTGCTCTGCTTTATGGCCTTTACTCTGTTCTCAAGTATCAACTTCCCTGATTCAAGTGTTTCTGAGGTACCTATACACTTCCACTGGTCTCTATCTCCCTCACCCCAGTTCTTCACTGAATTTATTACTGTAGCTTTATGGTAATGTAATACCAATATTCTTACTTTGTGTTTCCTTGAATGCTATGCTGATTGATCTGAGTCTTTTGTTACTCCATATGCAACTTAAAAACTGTTTAGTCGTCCCAATAAAGTGATAGACTTTAATATATTCTGAGATTACATTGTGTAGTTAGGTCAATTTTGAGAGAACTAACTTCTAAACAGTAGTGACTCATTGTTTGTTAACATGGATTATGTATAAATATTTTCTTCATAATTTTGTCCTCATAGAATATATCTTTTTAAAAATTTAATTTTTCCTGCAGAGTTATAAACTTTCCTCTATGATTTTGTAATTATCAACTGTTTCTACAGCAAATCTGAATAAATTTAAAAGTAAACTCACAGGTAGAGGGTGAGACTATTTTAGCTCATCATAATTCATCTGGTTTATTATTAAATGGAGTTAGACCACTAAATAATTAATTAATATGATATGCCTTAATCTTTCCAATATGACATATTAAGAAAACTTGCTGTCCTTTAAGAAATATTATACATTGATTATATTGGTAAATAATTATACCATTGTTTGAATTAGCTAGTCATTCCTAATAGTAACATTATTAATACTTTTGTTGTCAATGTATATGTGTTTCTTCTTTGTAAATTATAAATCTGTGTGAATCAAAATTATTAATTTTTTCAATGTCAAAGGAATTGTATACTTCTAGTCAGATGTGTCTATAACAACTTTCATAAGAAACAGCACTCACTGAAATTTCTAGAAGGAATATGTCAAGTAAAGCTATGCTATTGAGAGCTAATATTCATGTAAAAGTTTCCGGTTTCTTAAATTATGATATCTTTATGTACTTAAAAATACAACTTATGCTGGGCAGTGGTGGTGCATGCCTTTAATCCCAACTCTTGGGAGGCAGAAGTAGATGGATTTTTGAGTTTGAGGCCAGCCTGGTCTACAGAGTGAGTTCCAGTACAGCCAGCGCTTCACAGAAAAACTCTGCCTCGAAAAAACAAAAACAAAAAAAAAACCAGACAAAAAATACAACTTATATTGTTTATATGAGCAGTGAAACCTGCCTTGAAAACTTACCTTAGGGGCTGCCTTCTTCCCAGAGAAGTGTCATTCTTTCTATATTAACAGAGAATTACATTTTAATGGGCTTTAACTTGAACTTTACATGTATGTATGTGGTAAGCGTTTGTCAACTACAACCATCATCCCAGTCCTCCCAGGACCCATTTGCACTTCTACTAATCACAACTCAAATCTGGGCTTGAGTTAATTTAATTTCTACAAATGGAGGAGAGAGGAAGAAAATCAAAAAAGGTGGAGTGATGAAGGAAGAACATAAATTTTCATTCTCCTTATTCATTTCATGTTTGGATTATTTTAATTAATAAAGTGTCATCAATCCCCATCTATTTTACTGCAATCAACCGAATTCTTCATTACGGCTGAATTATTATCATTTGAATATATACAACATGGTTTTATAAGCCATCCATCTGTTTACGAGGACCCCCACTGTTTCTCGCTATTGTGAATACTGCCAAAATCAACTGACTGCAGGATTCTCTTTGGAATCAGGATATTCTTTAGATGTTATGCAGAAGTGTGGCAACCTGGGGGGAAACAATTTAAGAAACTGGCCTTGAAAGTAGTTTCTGGATAGGAACCTCAAGAAACGAAATAAAAACAAACCTTGAGAAATACGATTATATCACCTTAAAGGATGCTAAACACCAAAGGACACAGTAAACACAACACAGTGAACAGATAATCTACTGAGTGAGATAAAATGGGATAAAAATAGATACATTGTTTATTATCTATCAAAATGCTGAATATCTAGACTAAAGAGGGAAATTGAAAACTGAAAATAATAAACAATCCAACTAAAATGGCAAAACGGTACAGATTACACCATCTTAAAGTATGTTTTAAATTTCTAAAAATTCTAATATGATTATATGATTTCCCCACCCCTTTTTCTCCCTCCAAATCCCTCCATGTATGCACCATGTTATGTTGCAGAATCATAGTCTGTTTTTCATTAGTTGGTGTGTGTGTGTGTACGTGTATTTGTATGTGTATGTGTTTGTGTGTGTGTATGTGTGTGTGTGTGTTTGTGTATGTGTGTGTGTATAGAAATAGCAAATACATCTAAAAATTATTCTCTCTGGCTGCATTAGTTAACATTTGCGATCCTGTCCCAAGAGAATTGTAATTGAGGATAACCTGGGCTGCATAGTAAGTTCTTAGCTAGCCTTGGGCTACATGAAAAGCCTTTTCCTCAAGACCTGCACTGTCCATCCCCAAATTCTCTTTATTACTGTCCTTCAGGGAAATGAAAACTCAAACCTCTATGAGATGCCATTTTATATTACTTAGAACGGTTATCATTTGATCCCAAGTAAGCCACCCTCACCAAACCAATGAAAAGAAAATCAAGACAAACAAGCAAATGGACAGACAAAGGAAACAAACAGTGTGCTGATTAGGATAAGGGAGTACTGGCAAAGGAACTTTAATGCACTGTTGGTAGGAATGGATGTACAGATATAATGGAAACGAATATGGAAATTTCTCAAAACAACAGTCTAAAAAAAGAAATTCTGTTTTTAAACTTCACTGTAGAAAGCCAAAAATGGAGGTTCAATGAAGTCACATGTGTCTGTGCTCTGCCAAGGGTCTTGACTACAGAAATCAGTGTGACTCCTCAACCGTTGTCAGAAGAATGTGTAATATTAACCTTAGACTTCAATGAATACTTTTCTGACATTCATTTTATTATATCACAATTATCCCATTTCTAAGATTCAACTAAACCTAGCTAAATTATTTTTCTTTCATCATACAAAACTGGTATTAGCTTAGTAGATTTAGTCACCACAAGATTTACCTTGTGGTCTCATGAGTTTTTCCATGTACTATAGCGATTTCCACTATAAGATATCATGAGCAAAAGATGAGTCAGTGTGTCTTGCAACCCCAGATCAAACAATTCCAATAGTTTTATCAGTTTGTCAGCATCAAAAGCAAAGGGCTCATACGTCATCACTATTCCTAATGTTTTAGAATGTATTAGTTTGAGAAAGCATCTCACTGTAAGTCGGGCTGGCTTCACCCTTGCTATGTAGAACAAGATAATCTCAAATTCACAATTATTTGCATGTCTTTGCCTCTTGAGTTCTGGGATTGCAGGCATGGCCACTATGCCCAGGGTAAAGATTCAGTTACTTCATATTGAATTAATATTTACTATGAAAGATGCATGTGGGTCTAGAACAAAATCACATGAGAGCAAAGCAGTTTGAGTTTCTTGCTTACATTTTTATGGAGACTTTTAACGTGTCTCTATATTACTAATTGTTAAGGCAGAATCACCATTTGAAAATTAACTAAGAATAAAAACATAGAGAGTAAAAAGCACATAAACGATATCCAAATAAGATCCTTGCATTGATAATCATATTTGATGATTCATGCAGGATTTATTTGCCACAGGTCACAGAAAGATTGGAGACTAGTGAAGAAGGAAAGCTTTGTTGGCCAAACTTCTCCCTAAAACTACTTGACAGTTTGTTGCGGAAATGGCACTGTTCTTGTTTTTGTTTTGTTTTGCTTTGTTTTCATATAAAGAACCTGATATAAAGTGAGGCCATTGTGAGAACACTGCATATCCACTCTTCTCATTCACAGAGCTAAAATAAAACAAGCATTGGGCTTCAACTAGCACTTTATTAATGAGGTATAAGTAAGCCCTTGATATCACATATTTTAATATGAAGAAAAACATGTTAAAGCATATTTCTATATTTACCCAGTGTAGAGTTGAGATGGAAGCATATTATCTAAGGACATTGACTGCTATACAACACTTTCTCTTATAAGGCATTATGATGGATATAAATACCCATTCATCAGCACACCACAATCTCAGGTGATAACAATGCAGTGGGACATTGTTTCCTTGCCTATGTTGTCCATTGGGACATGCTCATTAAGAAAATATACAATATACCCTTCAAAAAAGGCATACCATAAAATTGGAAGCAAGACTCAGGGCTCCTATTTACAAAACCACGAATGTATAGGTCACTGTAAAAGAAGCCAGAAAGCAGCACATGTTTTTTCATTTATTTTCTCACTTCAGCTGGGGTTAAGGATCAGGACTGAAACTTATTTCTGAGGCATTTGAAAAGACTGTCTCGAGGCGCCCATAGGATACCCCGCTTTAGAAAGCTAAGTATGCTTCAGATGGGGGGCTGGCTGTCAAAGAAAAGAAACACTGAAGATTATTCATGCCCTCTCCTCAATTAGGTGAGCAAATAGTTCATTGGGCATGTTGGAAAAAAAAAAAAAAAAAGCTTTGCGGCATTTGTGTGAGATTTCTCCAAGTAGAATGGCCTACAGAATCTATATGTTGCAACTTTAAATTTTAGAATTGATCATTACAGGAAAATTAGAAGGTTTCAAAAGTAGTATCAGGAAGTACATAATAATAAATAACTGAGGAAAACTTAGAGTTCATTCAACACTTATCACATATTTTTCTAGAGATTCTATTCTATAGGTTCTGCAGCAATATTCATTACTATATGCCCATGGCAATCAAGACACTTATTTTCTCACTATCTCTTATGCATGGACTACTTACCTGATATGTATAGGATGCTTAAATAATAAACTGCAAATATGCACTTACTTATTAAATTTCAGGCCAAAATTGTGTCAAACATGACCATACACTTGGAGACAAACACACAGAGTTAAATGTAGTAAACATACATGGCTTCATTCAAAGGGAAGTGGTTGAGACACTAACTATTTTTAGGACAAATATGTCTAATATTAGGCTCTAATACTGATGATTACAAGTAGCTGCAGAACGGGCTTTCTGTGCTATCATTAATTCCTGTGGTCACAATGCCGCTGACTCTGCAGAAGAGTGTTGCACGAAGCCTGACTTTCATAGCTCTGGTAATGATCAGTGGGGTGCACGAGTATCTTCAAGTCACATAATTGTGGTGATCTCAGTGCGCGCAGTTCTGGTGGACTGCTGCCCATACCACTAAATCAGTATTTGCAGTATTGTACACATATGGCACAGTTGGAGGTCAGTGGGGGCCCAGGACTTTGTTAGCTTGGGGGCCAAGTCACTCTTAACCTCCATAAAAGGCATCCCTTTAAAGAACAGGGTAAAGGTCACCGCAGCTCATGCCAAGTGTAAAAATGAGAAGTAGAGACAGGAAACACTGTTCAGATGTTGAAGGCTGTAGGCCTGTTTTATGTCTGCTCTGAGTCCTCTGCAGCTACAGGAGACCGAAGATCTGCTCACCATCTCCATTTATACAAGGTCAGCAGGCAAATGGGCGCAGACATTAAAAGCAGGAGAAAGCCAGGGACTAATCAGGACTTGCCTGTCTCCAACATAGGATGTGAATTATAGTGATAGAACATTATGTGACTGGAATTGTGACCGTGCTGTGTTGCTGTGGGTTGTAGATGGAGTGTTCGACATTATGAACATGTGACAGACAGCGAAGCAGGCTGGAGCATGGCTGCATAACTGGTTACCCCCCAGCCACTCATAAAATTGAGATGTGCCTCTCCCGAGAGAACCCAGGAGCAAAAATTGTAAATAAAATAAATGTTCAATGTGTCAGAATTAATGAGCATGGATTAGGATCATATATAACACGAGGAAATAAGACAACAGCACAACTGAGATTTCCCTGAGTAAGAGGGAGAAATACAGGAAGTTATTTTTATTATCTAATTGCTAAAGTGTCCCCAATTTTTCTGTCAGAATTTATAAGATGAAAAATATGCACAGGATTCAAGGGTGCAGGAATGCTGTATAGGAATTGTTTGAAGGAACTCAATGGAAAAATCATACACATTTTATATAAAAATTGGTTTTAGAAAAAGTTGAAAAACTAACCACATATACATGATTTTTTCAGATAAATTTTTGTTGTAAAGTTCAAAATTAATCCAATTGTTTAGTAAGCAGTACCGTGGTTTCTGCGATTTGAACACCCAATTTTGCTTCAAGTTCATTCCAGTAGTGATCTCTTCTCCAAACACTTGTCTCTTTCTAGTAGTGGAGTTTTTCCTTCAAAAGAATTTATTTCCATTATGTGATCATGTATTTGTCTATATATGGGCCCATGTGCACACTTACCAGAAGATTGCTGGACCCTCTACCCTTGAAGTTACATGGTTGTGAACTGACCAAAGGGATTTAGGAACCAAACTCAGTCACTCTATAAGAATCCTCTTCTTTCTTCGTTCAATATGTTATCTTGTCCATCTCTAACCTTGTTTCCTCCCTCCCTCGATCCCTCCCTCTCCCCTCCCTCCCTTTCTACCTCCCTTACTACATCCCTCCATTCCTACCTCCTTCCATCCATCCCTTATTCTTTCTTTCTTTTTTCTAATACTCTCTTCCTTTAAAACAAATATATTTTTTTCTGTCATTTTCTATCTTATCCTTTTCCCACCCACACTCAAAACTTGAAAGTTTTTTCTGTCGCTGCCCTTGCAAGATATATGCTAAGGATTCTGGGTATAGAATATTTGGGAGATTAAAACTGAAAGTGTTATATCACTTTAAAAATTGTGGTGATTCCACTCTAGATTGGCATGAATGAAGTAAATTCACTTTTACCCTTCAATAGAGCTCAGAGCTGAGAGGCAAGGACGTGAATCACGTGCTTTTTAGAAAGCAGTGTGCCTCCATGTGCAGCCACACTCTGGAGTTGTGAGGTGCAGATACATATTTATTAAAAAATTATTCTTCAGCTCCCAGGATTATGGAATATGTATTTGTGAAGAAGATTGGCTGTGCAGCCTTGTAGTAAGAGATCTCTAAATCAGATCAAAAGTAATTAATATCCATCCCAGAGTGAGTTATAGTTACCAGTTCATTTTGCAAAATTGGAAATGGTAAATTACTTCATTCTCATCTCTCTAAAAGTCCTAACACACCATTATGCTGGATCTAAAAGTTGACCTAGTGTTATTATTAGGATTTATGCCATATGCTTATCTTATATCTATCAAGAAAGACATTATATAATAATCATGTAATATAATATATTACATAAAATGATATATAGCCTATATTACACACACACACAAGTGTGCACTCTCTCTATCTATATATATATATATATATATATATGTACATATATATACAAATATACAAAGCAATGTGTTTTGAAGCATGTACCTACCCATGGAGCAGTTCTGTGTGTGTGTGTGTGTGTGTGTGTGTGTGTGTGTGTGTGTATGTGTGTGTGTGTGTGTGTATACATATACACAAGTTTTATATATATATATATATATATATATATATCTTAGTGATCTACTTTTATTCAGACTTTTGAAGCATACTGCATTAATAACAGGAATAATAAGCAGATTTTATCTACCTCATCATTTTTAAATAAGGAAATTTTTAGTATAGAAATAAATCAAATTTTTGATGTAAGATTCTCTGGATGATTTAGATACACACACACACACACACACACACACATTAGCATTCACATTTCTTATTTTCCTTTCTGAAATGTCACTAAAATTTTTATTCTAATCAACGTTTCCATGCAACAGTTTCCTACATCAAAATGTACATCTCTTTAGTGTTTTATCTGAGGACTGATTAACAAAGTTCTGCATCAAATGCTGCAATCTGAATAAGTATTGTGATCCAATCAAGATAAGCTGTATTAATCCTATTAAGTTACATTTTCTGTTCTTATGACTTGACTCTTGAAAGACACCCATAAGCTTAAGTTCTGCATAATATGTCTCTGATATTGGTGTTCTTTTAAGAGATGTGGACCATTATGAAGTGGGACCAGCTAGCTGAAACAGGTAGTCAAGAGTACACTTAAAGAGTTCAACCTGGTAACTGATTTCAAGTAATTTCTTATATTTATTTGTTCCACTGCAATTTAACATCTTCTATATCTTGACAACAAACCTTCCCTATAAGGAACTAGAAATTCCACATCTTTCGACACTATAAGCAAAAGTAAATCATTGCCTGTCTTACACTGTTTCAGTGAGTTATTTATTGTGGTCATAGTCACATAAGAATCACGTAATGTAGATTCTTTTGACTTCTTTTTAATCAATCAATATGTTCAATTGGAAACACTGAAATTGTATAGGTAATCATGCAGTCAACTATTACTCTTTGGCAATCATTCAATGAGTCATGTGAAAAATAATGGGACCTTTGCATCACTATGGAAACAGTGGCTTCAGTTATGAGCATCCTTGATCTACATAATAAAATGATGATGACCATCTTTCTATGGAGCTAGTTGAAGAATGTATCTTCAAATCCATAGTCAGGAGCCCAAAAATCTCAGCAATGTAGTCCTGCCAAGTTGGTCTCACACTCACAGTATTTTCAATTTCAGTCCCATAACAAATTACATAGTATTATTACTGGTGATAATTTAGAAATGAGACCAGTATGCTTGCAGTTGATAAAAGCTGGAAGGCATGTTTCAGTCAGACATTGTTTCAGAGCAAATTCTATAAGAACTCAAGGAAAAGTTGAACTGAGCATTCATATATCATTTTTTTTCTGTAAAAGAAATACCCATTAAAAGACAGAATAATATATATATATATATATAATGTAGTATGTTTGTATATTATATAGATATACAATTATTTTATATAAATACAAAAACTACATAGCCAACCAACATATGTACAATCAAAAATTTATATGTAAAAATAGAATGTTGTTATTATCCCTACTCAAGAAAATATGAGAATAATTTAACCACAAGAAAATGCAAATCAATATAGAGGGCCTTGGGATATCTCAGAAGACCCTGTTTGCTGGGTAAGCTTGGTGGTTTAAGTCTAATACCTGTAACTTACCCATAGGGGTAATGAGACAATTGACTCCATATGCATCATGTATACACACATAATAATACATTATGATATGTTAGAGTTGCAATATCATAAAGGTCTTATCAATCATTCTGAATGTCTACTCAGGAGTAAGAGTAGATAGTTTCTTTACTGAGTTGAAACAAAATAAAGAAAATAGTAATAAAATAAACCTGAAGTCATTTTCACCAATAAAATGCTTAATGTCACTCAAAAACAAAGCCAGAAATGGCTAAATCTCTCTTATTAGAGATTTTGTCTTCTGTATTGTCAAATTTCTATTACTAGGACTGCCATGATTATGTTTAATATGTTCATTTTAAGGACTTATGACAAGTTTTGGGATTATATCATAAGGAAAGCAGGAATTCTATCAATACTTTGATAAGTAGATATCAGAAAATAAAGAATGGCAGAGCAAAATGTCACTGAGCAGACTATTGCTTAAGCATCTACGCTGTCATGGCTGTATGACCTTTCCCATCACTCCGACCTTTATTTACAATAAATTGTAGAATGATAGACAGGCTCCTTGCTCTTTGGAGAATCTTAATTTTGAGCAACCTTCATTGTTCTGTTTATAACCTTCTGTGGTTCACAGAAGAATCTTCTATGCTCTGTATTTCAGGTTCTTTGACATATTGTTAATTCCTTTTGAATTTAAATTTCAATAAAAAGCAATCCTGCTGACACATTAGTACCTTTTACGTATTAGTTATTTTGTACCAGATTCATCCTGTGTGAAGCAGCAGAGTAAAGAGGATGTTTTCAGCCTTGGTCTTAGAATAATATAATCTAAATCATGTCTGTTGCTCTTTTATAATTATCTTCTGCTACACAATTTGAATTTTAAATATTTTCACATCTTATATAACTTATTTATATATATCATATATATATATGTAGTCAAATGGATGATAACATTGAGATGATTCTGAGACATTTAAATTCTCTAAAAAAGGATATTCTTGTGAAACAAAATTTAATCATAGTTTTTATAGCTACCCATCAAAAAACTGATGTAATTTGTATCCTATTTTCTACCTAATCATTTGTAAGGTGAGGCAGCATCACCTTCCTGAGCATTTGATGACTTATATAAGACAAACAGATACAAAAATATCATGAGTGCTTTCCATAGCTTCTTGTCTAAGGATAACATTTAACCCAACATTATTAGTTCCATAGCTATTGAGTTGCATAAGTCATGATCAATGCCTACAAGTAATTTTTAGGCTTATAGAGAAAAAAAATCCACTAATTCCAATCCAACAAATGCTGTTTTACCATGTGCTTGTATAATAATAGTATTAAGATCAGTATGATTGTATCATTCAGATGTAAACACTATTATGTAGTAGTTATACTACCACAAGTCAACTGTGAAAAAAATCATTAACAACATTTCACTTATTTGATGTCATAATTTTGGTCTCTTATCCCTTAAAGCAGAGAAAAGAAAAGAATTTAAAATAATTGATATATTACTATAATAGTACTTAATATAACAGGTCATTAGTTGACATAAGAGTGATTATTTTGGAATATGTATGTTTGTGTGTATTTCTTCAGGAATTTGATATATGTTAAAAATTGTTTCAGAGGCAGGCAGATTTCTGAGTTCGAGGCTAGTCTGGTCTACAGAGTGAGATCCAGGACAGCCAGGGCTACACAGAGAAACCCTGTCTCAAACAAAAAAAAAAAAAAAAAAAAAAAAAGAAAGAAAGAAAAAAAATTGTTTCAAGAAAAATATTTTATCTAGCTTTGTAGATTAAAAGTTATGAAAAATGATGTTATTTCTCTAAAATCACTCAGAGAAAATGTGTGGTGAAAAAGAGAATAGAAACCAAATCCCTTGAATTTTGGTTCAGTTCTTTCTATTACTGATTTTAACATATGTTAGCCATTGTGTAGTCAAAGATGATATGGCTCAGGATGATATGAATTCATAAATGATTTTTTTGAATTTTAAGAGTTTGATTAAGTCACTTCTAGTGTGTCACTTATTTATTTTTATCTCTTTTCTAAGACAAGAATATAATATAATTAAAAATCTATAAAATAAAAACTATATGTACAGAAGGGTTTTCTTTTTGCATGGTTGAGAAAAACTTGACTTCTCTGAACAGAGGAAATTGTCCCACAAGGATAAAAGCTTCCTGGAAATCAAGTAACGTTTGCACAAGTTTGATGAGCTAAGTGTACATTAATCGGAAACATATGAATTAAATTTTCCTTGAAATATACATAAAATAAGGAGGAACCATGGTGGTTTGCAGATTAAGTCTCAGTTTCTATTGCACTCGAAATGTTTTCTGGCCTCAAATTGCTCCATGATTTTTATTCCTACTTGGGAGTTCATAAAAATGTTTACCACACCACAGAATAAAACTGGATCCATCAGCAATCCAGTATAACTATTAGGTAGACAGTAACATAACATGACCTAACCCTTCCTGTACATATAAAGTATTAGGGATATAAATTTGAAAAGAAGATTATTATGTGAAGCAGGTTAACTCTTAGGTATTTGGGGACAAGAAACAACCATCTTCCAATAAAGCCTTTAGCAGTTATTTTCTTAATCTCATTTGATCACTTTTACTATATGGATTCTAGAGGTGAGTTTTAGTGATTTAACAATAAGTACAATGGTTATATTTTTTATGGTCTGCTTTTGATATACAAGATGAACTCTTTCCTTCCTTCCTTAAGTGATTCATAAGAAACTACGCTAGATTTATGTTATAGAGATGTATCTTGACGTGTGTGTGTGTGTGTGTGTGTGTGTGTGTGTGTGTGTGTGTGTGTG
>JADRCD010228242.1:0-15240 GCA_019843815.1 Montemys delectorum | reverse complement strand
GGAGTTTATCTTTTCCAGTGACGTCGCTCATCTTTGGCTTTACCTTTACACGCCTCCTTTTGTTTGTTTCCATTTTCTGCAGTGCTAGGGTAGACTCCACGGCCTGGAACATCTTAGGCCAACTTTGCACGACTGAACTACGTCTTACCCTAGGCTTTGCAACCTGATTTTGCCATTTCTTTGTTCATTCATTTAGTGTCTCTATGTGTGTGTGCATGTACATGAGGGTGCACTTGTGAAGGTCACAGGAGAACTTGTGGGACTTAGTACTTTCCTTCTGCCATGTGTGTCCTCGGGAGCAAAGTTGTGTCACCAGCTCTACACACTGGGTAGCCTTTTTACACTCTTCAACTGGAGTAGTTCAGTGAATAAAAGCTTAGTTTTGATACAGTTATACATCTACCTGGCAGTTGCTTTTTGTCTTATTCAAGAGTCTATCCCAAGGTTATGAGTACATTGCTATTATTTTATTTGAAAATTGTTACTATTTTGTCTTACTCAGTCAGAAATGCCTGGCATTGATTTTTGTGTATATTGTTAGATTTGACATCAAGGTAATGTTTATATTGATATATAACTGATGCAGCATCATAATTTTAAATTCCATCCTCTACTCACTGCTTTAAAATATATTGCTTTGAATGAATATAAACAATCACCTCTTTTTGCTACTTTTAGAATCGTTACTGCCTCTTGTCTGTCTTTGCACTGATGCCACACTATAGATTTAACAAGTCACACGGCTACAGGGCAGTGTGAGTCCTCTAATCTAGAGTTAGCTTGTCTGCCAAACTGTCCTTGAAGTATTTAGCTCCTGCATTTTTATATAAATATTAGAGTGCATTGGCTAGTTAAAAGTAACCAATGTATGCGTGACTCAGTAAATATCGTTGGGGTTGCTTATGGGAGCATAGGTGAGGGGCTACTTACAGGAATGTGGAAACTTACCAGTGACTAAACCACTGAAGAAAATGTGTCTCCTTCCTCCAAAAACCATGAACTGTTAGTAGATTCTCAGAGACGGTAGGGGCTTATGAACTCCTTCCCCACACTGGGAATTTTGATTGAGAGTTCTTAGTATTTCTAGAACAATGCAAGGAAAAATTACATTTTATGATGTAAATCACTTAGATTTGTGGGTTTATATACCCCCAGCTGTAGAGATGTTCTGTGACTGATCTTGGATATGTTTTGTAGTTTCCAACATTATATTATTACAAGCCTCTTAGTTTTTTATGAATTACATTCAATTATTTCTTCCATGAAATTATATTTCTTATTTTTCATTAGAAATAAATTTGGTCCATTGATTTCATATCTAATTATTTTTGTTAAATTTATTCCTTAATTCCCATAGTTTATAGATTTTTTTTTAATTAACAAGATTTTGTCTTCTGCCTTCAATTACTTTCTGGTTCTAAGTAAAAGGAAGACATGAAATGAGATTCTAAATAGATGTTGGAATGTATATTTTATTTGAAATATAAACTACGCATAAAATATTATATAGAAATTTTACTATGTATGTGTAGTAGAAAAAAGTAATTAAGTCCTGAAATGAGTTAAAGATCGGAAGGACTAAAAATAACCTTTTGAAGGTAGAATGTTAAAATAATAAAACTTATTTTATTAAGTATATTTTCAATGCTCTCTCCTCCTCCTTAAAATGCAAACTAAATGCTTCAAGGAGAGGCAGACAGGGATCTCAAAGTTTCTATGGCTGTGCTTTCATGGCTAATCTTGTTTTATTTGTTCCCTGTGCACAAGTTTTGGCCATATAAACACAGTCATTTGATGCTGAAATTTGAGACAATTGCTGTGCTTAAATCCTTGCTGATCTATTACAGAGGAAAAGGATTTTATCTTACCATGAACAGATGGTGAACAATTTGATCAGATTGCAACCAACCTTCAACTCTTGCTGCAACTATAACTACAGAGGGCGGGGGGGGGGGTATGGCACTGACAAAGTCTTGTTGCTAACCAGCAATTACTAGCTGAGATATTGGTCACAATTTCTAGGTCCCTGCTTTTGGTTTTTACCTACAGCAGTATATTCCATCCTCTCAGGAGGACTGAACAACATAAAAACCATATGCCACAAACACCCCCAACTTCTCACTGAAATGGATTATTCCCTCCAATTATCTTTTTTTTATATTCTAAAGGTATGACTAGCATAAAAGAGACTCTATATGATCTACACAATCAAATGAATGTGTTGCAATGTGGCACCCCATTTGCCCCATTTCAGCTTTCCAAACAAGATGGCAGATCCTGTTCAAGTTAATTTCTGTTACTGTGATAAAACATCGTGCCCTAGAAGCAACCTAGGACAAGAAAGGATTCGTCTGGTTTAGAGTTCCAGATTATAGTCTATCATAGCAGAGAAGTCACTGCAGGAGCAGCATGAGAGAACTGCCACATTACCTCACCATCAAAGGCAGAGAGGAGCAAATACAGGCTGCGTGCTTGCTGCTGCTCCTGCTCAGCCAGCTGCTGTCACTCTTATACAGTTCAGGGAGGAGCTTATGAAATGGTGCCACCACAATCAGCGTGGGTCTTCCCACCTCAATTATCTATCAAAATAATCTGCCACAGGTTATCCCAGAGTCCAACCTGAGCTAGATAATCCCTCATTAAGACTCCAAGTGATCGATTCTAGGTTGTATCAAGTTGACAGTTAAAACTAACTAGTGAGCACAAGTCTCTATTTTAAAAGCAGCAAAATCTGAGGTTCAGCAGTAGCGAATTCACAGTCCAGGTTATAAAACGCGGAAGTGGGCTTTCTCTCTTTGAGACTGGAGCTCTGGCCTGCTGATCTCAGAGCTTCCCAAAGGGCTGCTACGGACTGACTGTAAACGTCCACAGGTTTGAACGGAACCCTTTTTTTGCTATTCTTTCCTGCTGACTACATGGAGAGGGGTCATTCCCCCTGGGATACACTTACTACAGCAAGATGGGGAGACTTGGCGCACGTTCAAGGGTAAAGAATGGACTACGTGGACAGTTTTTATTTCTGTCCACCAGCATACTCTGCTTCAGAAAGCAGAAAACAATGGAGCCAGGGCTGCAAAAATGAGTATTGGAAGGCTAAAAATTCCTTTTAGTTCCTTGTGTGTTTTCAGTTTCTGTTTTGATCACTGTAGAATACAAATTTAAAAGTCTAAATAGCAGCCAGAGAAGCATCAAAAATTGTCTACTGTCTAAGAACATCACATAAATAATGCAGGAGAGAAAAGTTTTCTCATGGAGATAATAAGAATGTAGCAAAGAAGTCTACTCTTACAGGCGTCTTTAAACTTTAGTATAGCAGAGACATGTCCACACATCTCCTATGTTGAAATTGTTTTTTGGCTTGTAAAATTGAAGCAACGTGAAGCTATAGTTAAGGCCTTACTAACGAGGTTCCTACTATGGGCTCGTTTTGGCGGGAGTCGGGGTAACATGACTTTGAGTGCACTTTTCACTATTCTATTTCATTGTTGATTTTATTTAGCCACAGTAATAGGGATTGGACTTATTTGTATCATTTTGATTTTAATATTGAATGTAAATTTATATTTTAATATTTTTCCATAGTCTAGTGTGTGTTTGTCACACAGTAGCCACTCAATACACATTTGATGATACATTCTGGACTGTAAAAATTTTAAAGAAAGCTGTCACGTTCAACATAAGGATAAAAGATTGATAATAAATAGTAAAGGAGTCTACACTGCCCTGTCATCTCTACAACATTCTCATGATGTTGAACTGATTTCAGTCTCATTTTGGAGAAGTGTAAACCAGGGCTTAGAAAAGAAACTTGCTTACCTGCTGTTCAGTTCACGAGCCAGGACCAGAGTCTGAGTGTGAAGACCCGGAGTGTTCATACTCAGTGTTATCAGGGCTGCAACCCTGGGGAATTTCCATGTCATCAGAGATTGATAAACAACCAAAGTAGCAAGAAGCCTCACTGATGCACCCACCCACCACTTAGAAAAAAGTACTCCCCTAGAGCAGTGACAGCGGCTGGTATCGGGTCTGTGGTATCAGCCAGTGGGGAATCTTAAATTTCCACATGGGTCAGACTGCAGGACACTGGGTTTAAGCCTCAGTCTCTCACGTGTTCAATTTGGGAGATTTCAATGGGTCTAACTCTGCCAATGAACTTCGCCAAATGGGTCTCTGGTATTGGGTTCTGGGCTTTCATCCATTCCCGCACTGCCACCTCTGTCGTCGTTACCTCAGAGAAAGCTGCTCAGCAAGCAACATCTCCATCCTTAAGCTGTTTTTACCAAACCATCATCTTTGTCATGGTTAGTCCTTCATTTAGCTATCCAAATGATGGGCATTGGGTCCTTGACATTTCCAGCAACTGATATACACATGTACACACACATATGTATGTGTGTGTGTGTATCTCATATATATTTTTCATGTATATTGTGTTTGTATGTACAGATGAATGACACATGCATAGATCCCACATTTAAGAAATTGACATGTCCACCTTTTGGTCTTCCTTCTTTCTTGTGGTTTGTGGGTTGTTCTTCCTGTATTCCAAACTTCTGGGCTAATAACCACTTATCAGAGAGTGCATACCATGTGTGTTCTTTTGTGATTGGGTTATCTCACTCAGGATGATATTCTCCAGATCCATCCATTTCCCTAAGAATTTCATAAATTCATTGTTTTTAATAGCTGAGTAAAAGTCAGCTCCATTGTGTAGATGTACCACAATTTCTGTATCCATTCCTCTGTTGAGGGACATCTGGGTTGTTTCCAGTTTCTGGCTATTATAAATAAGGCTGCTATGAACATGGTGGAGCATGTGTCCTTATTACATGTTGGAGCATCTTCTGAGTATATGCCCAGGAGTGGTATAGCTGGGTCCTCTGGTAGAACTATGTCCAATTTCCGGAGGAACCTCCACACTGATTTCCAGAGTGGTTGTACCAGTTTGCAATCCCACCAGCAATAGTACCCTCAGAGCTCCCAGGGACTCAACCACCAACCAAGGACTATACATGGTGGGACTGATTGTTCTGGCAACATGTGTATAGTAGAGGATTACAAATTCGATCATCAATAGAAGGAGAGGACCTCGGCCCAGTGAAGGTTCTGTGCCCCAGTGTAGGGGAATGCCAGGACCAATAAGTGGGAGAGGGTGGGGTGGCAGGCATGGGGAGGGGGAGGCAACAGAGGCTTGTTGTTTTTGTTTGTTTGTTTGTTTTTTGGAGGGGAAACTGAGAAAGGAGAAATTTGCATGTAAATAAAGAAAATACCTAATTAAAAAATAAATAAATAAAAGATAATGGCATCCTAAAAAAAAAAAAAAAGAAATTGACAATTTGGTGAGAAGAATGGACAATAAACAAATGAATAAATGTAGATATATAAATCCATAATGACTACAAAGAAATGAAGAGCCTAATTTCAGTGATTAAAGCAGTAACTTGAATAACTCAACAGTGTGAGGAGCGGGTGGCAGGAACTGATGAGGAACCAATCGCTAGCTGACCGGCCTTCAACATGGGCAGACATCTTTGAATTATGATTCAGCTTGGCTGTAGACTTTTACCCAGATCCTTGCACAAGTGTCAACAGGAAGGGGAAGGTGGTGGGGTGGCTTTGGCTTTACCTGGATTATTTGGGTACCTTCTGCTTCCACCCAAAGATGGTTATTCTTCAAGAACTTCAACTGAAAGTGGGAGCAGCTCTGAGCTTGTCCTCTCAGGACTTTGATCTTGTGAGGAGCTTTGCTGAGTGTGATGGTGCTTTTGCTCCCAGAAACATGTTTATTTTACTGTTTTGTTAAAGCTCAAGTCAAGGCTTGCTTTTCTAAGCAGATCAATATAAATTCCCCACCATCTGGATTCTCTTAAAAGTAGGCTATTTGCTGGCTGATTAAAGTCTTTGGGCTGTAGAACTCTTAATATTTCTTATCTTTTAAAGATAAGTAAACTTAAAGCCAAATTGTTTAAAATTTAACAATATTTTTATTATAAGGAAATACTTCTTCTGTTTGTTCTTCCTCCTCGTCCTCCTCGTCCTCCTCATCTTCCTCGTCTTCTTCCTCCTCCTCTTCCTCCTCTTCCTTCTCTTCTGTTTAGTTTTTCAAGACATGGTTTCTCTGCTATTCCCAGCTGTCTTGGAACTCACTCTGTAGACCAGCTGGCCTAAAACATGGAGATTCGCCTGCCTCTCTGCCCCTGCCCTGCTCCTGCATCCTGAGTCCTGGGATTAAAGGTGTACACCACACCACTTTGTTTTATTTTATTTTTTATTTTTGTCCTAAGGATAAAAAATAGGCTTGTGTGCAAATCAAAGCAAAACTCAACAGTATCTAGAAATAAAGCTGGCTTTATCTTGGGTTTAGTTGCATCAGGTGGAAGTGGCAGTAGGGCCCACTGTAGGAAGCATTGTAGACAGGATGTACTTCTAATCTATTTCCCATGGCAATACCACTTCAAAGCAGATTTCATGATGGGTCTTCATTTTGGGCCAGCACTTTGGACCCTACTCACTTATATCTCAGACTTTCTGTGGCCACTGCACATTCTTACTCAGCTTCCCAGCCATTCTTCCTCAGGTCAGTCTATGTAGTTTTATGATGTCTTCTCTTCTCAGGACGTGTGTCCTGGTTCTGTCTGGTAGAGACACTTCAGTCTCTTACAGCTATTCACTTTCCATCTTCTAGGCATTTCCTTGGGCTCCCTTTCAAATGTCTCAGTTTCTATAAGAGCTCTCTTCTCTTTTGATGCCCTCTTTAAGACCAATGAGAGCTGGCTCTGTCTATCTCTTATGTCATTCTAGCTTATCTTTAAGATCTAATCCTCCTGTAATATTTGTACAGATTATTAAATTTCAAAGTTTCCTTTTTATGACTAGGTCTTTCCCCCTAGCATAATAAACCTATCTTTCCTTATTCTGATACAAGATGTGACTTTTTCTTAAAGCATATGTCTCTATATAATACTAGGATTGATCTTAAGCTTTCAATCATACAACTTTTGAAAGATACAGAATCTTTTTATTTGCAAGAATTTTAAGATTTTTTCCTTGTATTTCAAGAAAATGGCATGCTATCCTTAAAATGAGAATCATTTTCTCCTTTTACATTTTACAAATAAAATCTACCTTCTTCTTACCCCTGACTGACAGAAGGCTGAATTTGAGCATCTGAAGTCTCAAGACATCATTAAAACGAAAACAGGAGTAACTAGGACCAGGGGGACCAGGCACACAGGAACTCCACCAGCCCAGTGGCTAGGGTCTGGGCTGGTATCCAGAACAAACCTTGTGTACAAGCTCTGCAGCCAGTCTCAAAACACCCAGAGGAAGCTCCACTGACAGGCACTCTGACACACTCAGGATCAGAGGTGAGGAGGAACTAACATCTGTCCCAACACTGGGAGTAACTGGGACCAGTGGGACCAGGCACACAGGAACTCCACCAGCCCAGTGACTCTAGTTCCTTCCTGTCTCTCTGGGCTGATGTCCAGAGTAGACCTTGGGCAAAAGCTCTGCAGCCAGTCCCACAACACCCAGAGGAAGCCCCACTCCCAGGTGACCTAACAAGCCCAGGATCACAGGATCCCAGAATCACAGGATCACAAACACAGCTTGACTCTGAGGAGTTCTGACACAACCAGGATCACAGGAAGGACAGGCTCCAGTCAAATTTAGCAAGGGCAGGTAGCACTAGAGATATCCAGATGGCGGGGGGGGGGGGCAAGCATAAGAAAATAAACAACACAAACCAAGGTCACTGGGTATCATCAGAACCTACTTCCCCCACGATAGCAAGTCCTGGACACACCATTACACTGGTAAAGCAAGATTCAGATATAAAATCACTTCTCATGGTGATGATACAGGACTTTAAGAAAGACATAAATAGCACCCTCAAAGAAATAAAAGAGAACACAGGTAAACAGCTAGAAGCCCTTCAAGAGGAAACACAAAAATTCCTTAAAGAACTACAGGAAAACACAATCAAACAGGTGAAGGAAATGAACAAAACCATCCCGAATCTAAAAATGGAAATAGAAACAATAAAGAAATCAGAAAGAGAGACAACCCTAGCCATACAAAACCTAGGAAAGAAATCAGGAGTCATAGATGCAAACATCACCAACAGAATACAAGAGATAGAAGAGAGAATCTCAGGGGCAGAAGACACCATAGAAAACATTGAGACAACAGTCAAAGAAAATGCAAAAAGCAAAAAGCTCCTAACCCAAACCATCCAGGAAATACAAGATGCAATGAGAAGACCAAACCTAAGGATATTAGGTATAGAAGAGAGTGAAGATTCCCAATGTAATGGGCCAGCAAATATCTTCAACAAAATTATAGAAGAAAACTTCCCTAACCTAAAGAAAGAGATGCCCATGAACATGCAAGAAGCCTACAAAACCCCAAATAGAATGGACCAGAAAAGAAATTCCTCCTGACACATAATAATAAAAACACCAAATGCACAAAACAAAGAAAGAAATTTAAAAGCAGTAAAGGAAAAAAGTCAAGTAACATATAAAGGCAGGCCTATCAGAATTACACCAGACTTCTCACCAGAGACTATGAAAGCTAGAAGATCCTGGGCAGTTGTCATACAGACCCTACAAGAACACAAATGCCAGCCCAGGCTACTGTACTCATCAACTCTCAATTACCGTAGATGGAGAAAACAAGATATTCTATGACAAAACAAAATTTACACAATATCTTTCCACAAATCCAGCCCTACAAAGGACAATAGATGGAAAATGTCAACATAAGGAGCAAAACTACACCCCAGAAGAAGCAAGAAGGTAATCTTTCAACAAATCCACACAAACCTAATTCCACCTCTTACAACAAAAACAACCTGAAATAACAATTACCTTTTCTTAATATCTTAATATGAAAATTAATATTACCAACATATCCTAATCGATTGAAATCCAAAAATATGAGGAATTAGAAATTTGTTGATTGTCATCCAATAGTCTCTCTAATTTGGTAATTGGAGAAATAGGTCTAACATTGTACAATCTATATACACTTTCAGCTTGTTTGTTTGTGACAGTGTCTTGCTGTGTACAACATAAGGGTCTTGAAATCTTGCTTCTCCTGTCTCAGCCTCTCTATTAGTAGTATTGTTTATTTCATGTTTTTACACTATACTATGGTTTTTCAGAACAGCTTATACATTTCAAAAGTAATTATATACCTAAAAGAAACATAGATCATTAACTAGGGAGGTTGCTTGTAAGAGAACAACAAAGAGTGAGACTGAATGCTTTGCCTGACATTTGTAACTCTTGTATCAAGTTTGAAGAAGAGGACTTTATAAGTTACTCTTTCTTTGAGATGAATATTTTTCCAAATTATCACAGCCAATGAACCAGATTCTTATCCTCACCTAATGTCTGTACCATCCTCCAAGGAGAACCATTGTTCATTGAATCAGATGGTGAATGACTTTATGGATAAACCATCTTAATACCTACACCATTTCTTAAATGAATGTAACCTGTTCTCTGTGGGCTGAGAATAAAGTCACTCACTCAAGTCAAATAGCTTTGACTATAGCAGGAAGTCTGTATCCAAAAATCGAGCCTACAATTCATTTCTTGGTGCAGCAGAACTATCAACTCTCAGCTTAGCTACGATGGAAGTAAAATCCTTTGGTGATGTGAGGGTCATTGAAGTATAGCCTTATTACAATGAAATCCAATGTCTAAAAATTGTTCTTATTTTGGGCTTGTACCACAGTAAGAGCCAAGATTTTAAACTCTACTAAATACAAAACAAAAAGACTTTACATATTTATGTTCATTTAGGAAAATACCAGTAGTGATGTATTATTTTGAAGTATACAGTTAATATGTTTGGAGTTATTTAAAATTATATTGAGAAAAATGTATTTTCACTATTGCTGTAGATGAGCATCTACATAAGACTGTTAAATTGATTGTTGTTTTATATCAAATAGCTTTTATAATACTTATTTGTATTGTTATAATATTTTATAAAATTTAAGGAATATGACAAAAAAGATATTGTAGGTATTGAAGGGGGGTCTCTGGGAGGAGTTGGGGTACAAAAAGGAAACAAGAATGTGATTTAATTCTATTTACTTAAAATATGTTTTTAAATGTTAACAAATTCAGATAAATTGAAATCATGTAACTTTTCTCATCATAATGCAATAAAAGTTAAAAAAAAAAAAAAACAAACAAACAGTAACTCCAGTGTTGTGGTTTGAGAGCCTGATGGCTCATGCATTTGAGCATTTGGTCCTAGGTGGTGGCTCTGTAATAGGAGGCTGCAAAGTCTTTAGCAGATAAAACTTGCTGTAGGAAATGGGTCACTATAGGTGGACCTTGAGGCTTTGTAGCATAACCCACTTCCTGTCCACTCTTCTGCTTCCCAATTACAGACACAATGTGGCCAGCTGCTTCCTGCTCCTGTCCTCTTGCCTTCCCTGACACAATGCTGGAAGTCCAAATAAGCCCTCCCTCCCTTGGATTGCTTCTCATGATATATTTTGTCCTAGCCACAAGAAAATGTACTAACTTAGTCACCTTGACTACCTATACAAAGTGGTTTCTTGGGCTCCATAGAGACAACATATAATAGCTAGCCACAAATTTCTATGGTTCACAGCCAGAACGTTCAGCTATTTGAAGGTCTCATCAAAGGCTGAGGAAATAAAATCCTGCTTCCCTGCCCAGTAACCTCATATGAAGCTGTGATCCAGGTTCAACACTGATCTGGAAGACAGTTGTCTATTACCATCCAGGCCTGGTGTGTGTGCTATTCAGTAAATGTTGCTTAGGTGGCCCCAACAAGAGTTTGCTTAAAACCTGAGTGGCCTTGTGTGCCCTGTCCCAGATGGTATCCATGGATCCAAGCAGTCATAAGCTACAGTGACTGTCCTCGGCTAGCACTTACTAAAAGTAATTTACAGTCTAGGTTCTATGAGATTAAAAACTGGCCATGTGTATACAGTATGAGCCTTCCTCAGGCATAAAGATAAAAAACCTCGCAATGGAATTGCTGTAGTCTCAGTGTCTACTACTCCTTTGCTTCCCAACTGACTGCCTCTGCTTCCCTCCCCCCCCCACCCCGCTCTCAGTATCACACCCTAGTGCTTACATTTGAGGTTTTGGAGGAAACCAACTATGTAGTGCTCATTAATGTATAGAACAAGTCAAGTGTGTTTGAGGATCATATTTTTGATACTTTTATTATTATTATCATATTTAATTGTACAAGCAAGTAGACTCAATGTGGTTTTTTTCCACACAGGCACTATGCATTGAGAGTCACCCTCCTTTCTGATGCATAAGGCTGATTCAGAGTACCACTAATATTTGGAAATGATTGAGATCTAACACATGAGAGACATTTGGTGCATTGAGCTGTGGCCGTTTCTGGGTACTCTCTTCTCAGAAGTTTGCTCATGGGACTGTCTATGGGAAAACAAAACAGAACTTTCCTCACCTTTGCATATCCTGAATCCCAGTAAAGTAGCCCAATAGGGCAAAATCCATGAAAATAGGACAGAGTGTCATGGAAAATACCTGTAAACCCAGCAGGTATAAGGCTGATGCAGAAGGATTGCTGTGAGTTTCAGGCCAGTATGGACCACATAACAAGACCCCATCTCCAAATCAACAGTCAAAAACCAAGATTATAATGATTTTTGTTTGGGGCTGTCTTGGAACTTCTTATGTAGCCAAGATGACTTTGGAGTTGAGATTGTCCTGTTTCTACCTCCCCAGTGCTGGGAGCTATTACCTTGCTTGGTTTTATGCTGTATTTGGGAATGTACCCAGGGTCTCTCATATGCCAACCAAGAATTCTACCAACTGAGTTATGTCACTATTCTTAAATAGTAGCTAATTTTCAATTCTTTAATTATCAATGAGGTAGATCATTTCTTATTGATCTTAGGACACAAGAGAGAATACTTTGACCTTGAAAACCTCCCTGGTTCATCCCTTGCCTATTACAGAGACATTCTCAAAACTGCAATGGTCTACAGAGTCCTTGATCAAATAGACAATGTTAATTCATGGCAAACTGGTGACATCAGCATAATTATATCCTATCTCTGACCCTTTTAGTTGGTAAGATTCATGAGTAGTAGTAATAACCTACATTTATAGAGTGCTGTATGACTTGCAAATAGCAGGAGCATCCATTACCTCATTCCTTTTAACCATCTTAGATGTAAAGCGTGTAGTTCCACTATAGATAAAGGAATGCTTTCAGAAATGTCCTTTTGCCTATTGTCTTAACAGTGAATAAGGATGCAAGGAATGTGGTCCAGGCCTCTGTTGGAAATCATGTTTCTTAGTCTTTCCTCCCAAGGACTTTAACAATTTCAAAGGCATGATTATTAACAGTGTGAATCTAGGAGACAGGAGAAGAAATGCAAAGGAGGGTCCTGAAGTCCCTTCTCCCAAAGAGAACCATGTGAATTCATTTCTTGTCATTGTGCTAGAACACATGAAGTGGGGTTTATATTGGCTCACGGCTTTAGATGTTTACCCATCACGGACTCCCTTGGTTATGAGATCATGGTGAAGAAGAAGATCATGGTGGTAGAAACATATAGAAGAGGATGTTCACTGCAGGATAAACAGGAAGCAGGGAGAGAAAGACAGGGAGGGTCCAACCACAAGATCTGCCCAAGGACCTGCTTCTAGTGACCTCTTTACTCCAGCTAGGTTCCACCTCCTAACAATTTCATAACTTTCCAAATTAGCACACTAGCTGTGGCCAAACAGTCAGCCCACAGGCTTCTGGGGGAGACGCTTGACATTCAAACAATAGTAAATATCAACAAGAAATACTTTGTACGTAAGCAAAGAATTAGCTAGTTTGCTGAAAGTTCCAGCTGTGTCTGACTCATGGGCTAGTGGCCAGGACTCTCATTTTCTTTCAATGTCAGGTCTTAGTTAGCACAGGCATGCAAGAACTACAGAGTAATCCCACTCTGTGGTTTACTGGCACGCAGTTCCCTTAGTAAGCAAATGAACTTTAGTTCAGAAGTACAATAAGCTTGATTACTTCTATTCCATGTGGGTATGATGTTCTCAGGCCTTCAAAGACTAATTTAGTACTGCTTCATCAAACACGAAGAATTCTCCCAAGTTTAACAAAACATTGGTTTGTTGAGACAGGAGACATCAAATTGTAAAGGCAGAAATTGATCTATTTACAGGGCGGCTGTCAGGCAGACTCAGATTGTCTGAAAGGACCACATTGAATTTGCTCACAAATCAATCACCATCATAATGAAAAACAGAGAGAACTAATATAATAAGAAGTATGTTGATTGCTCAGGAAGGAGCAGGTAGTCAGAAGGGCTTCCAGAAAATAAAGTCAGAAACAGGGGCTGGAAAGATGGCTCAGTCAGTAAAGTGCTTCATGCACAAGTGTGGTGACCTGGGTTCAGGTAAAAACCGTCATGATAGCTTGTGTCTGTGATCCTAGCATCGGGAAGTCAGGGACAAAGTGTCCCTGCAGCTCACTGGCGGCTCAGTTGAGGCGAATCTGTAAGCTCCAGGCTCACCCTCCGGAAATAAGGAGAGGGTGGTTGAAGTAGCGTGGTGTTGACATCTGACTTCTACATGCACACACAAATACACACACTCACACACACAAATACACACACACACACACACACACACACACCCATAAATGTGCAAGTGCTTGCAGGCACATGTGCACATGCTCACCCCTACACACACACACACACACACACACACACACACACACCACACATGTGCAAGTGTTCCTGCAGGCACATGTGCACATACTCACCCCTACACATACACACACACACACATACACACACATACACACGCACACACACACACACACACACACACATGCACACATGTAGAGTGGGTCACAGAAGCTGCAGGGAGTAAGCCTGAGTCAGACGGGCTTGACTTTGCAGCAAACTAGCTAATACTTTGCTTACGTACAAAGTATTTCTTGTTGATATTTACTATTGTTTGACTGTCAAGCATCTCCCCCAGAAGCCTGTGAGTTGATCATTTGGCCACAGCTAGTGTGCTAATTTGGAAGGTTATGAAATTATTAGGAGACTGGACCTAGCTGGAGTAAAGAGGTCACTAGAAGCAGGTCCTTGGGCAGATCTTGTGGTAGGCCCCTCCCTGTCTTTCTCCCTGATAGGTGCTCATGCCGCTTTGGAGATTCTCAGAGAGTCTCCTCAGGAAAAGAGCATCAGCGAGTGCTGCTGGACAGCTTCTTCCTTTCTGTCCAATAAAAGTGAAGAAAACACAATCAAACCTGTGTACATCTTTAAATGCAGTAAGGAGTGCGTTTCAAACTCCTTCTGCAGTGTTTTCCTCCAAAGTCACCTGTCTCCTACCTCAGTCTAAGGCTGGGACTGCGCAGCCCCGCTGGCTATGCTCTGAGGACTGCTCCAGACTGTTTCGCTCTTCTGTCCTTTTCAAATTTCCCTTTCCAAGGATGTTTCCCTTTAGACGGCATTCATAAAGACTTCTTCATGGTCTTTTCTCACTCTGTTGGTTGCCGTTTTGTCCTATTGACAGTGTCCTTTGCCTTACAGAAGCTTTGTAATTTTATGAGGTCCCATTCGTCAATTCTTGATCTTAGAGCATAAGCCATTGGTGTTCTGTTCAGGAAATTTTCCCCTGTACCTGTGTGCTCAAGGCTCTTCCCCACTTTCTTTTCTCCTACTTTCAGTGTATCTGGTTTGATGTGGAGGTCCTTGATCCACTTGGACTTGAGCTTTGTACAAGGAGATAGGAATGGATCGATTTGAATTCTTCAACATGCTAACTGCCAGTATTGAGGAGATAGGGAGGGTTTTGGAGAGGAAACGAGGAAAGGGGATAACACTTGAAATGTAAATAAAGAAAATATCTAATAAAATAAAAAAAGACTTCTTCATGGCTTACCCAAACTCCTGCTTCCCTTAAGCAGCTCTCTTTGATGCCAGCTCTGCTCTCCTTCCCTGGGATTCTCCAAAGCTGTGTGAGCACCTGCCAGGGAGGGTCATGACTTCTTTCCTGCAGCTTCAGTGAAGGTTGGGGAGTGCAGAGGTCTGAAGGAGAATGGCCCCCATGCTTGCATGCTTAGTCTCCAGTTGGTGAGCAGCTTCGGAAGGTTAGGAGATGTGGCCTTGTTGAAGGAGAGTTACTGGGAGTGTGGGCTTTGAGGTCTCAAAAGTCTACCCCAGGCCCTGTACTCTCTGTG
>JADRCD010228241.1:0-20434 GCA_019843815.1 Montemys delectorum | reverse complement strand
TATCAGGCAAGCCAATAATGATAAAATTGTAGTGCAGCAACCAGTCTTATTGTAGCTATTGGAAAAATACTTCCTGAGTTTGATGGGATCTTTCAGGAACTAGAGAACAATATTAGAGTGGTGATAACTGTGTAAATATTATGCATATTTAACACTTAATACTGAATGTTTCCATACAGCTGAATTATATGTAAGACTCTTGACATGTTTTTATCTGTTTCTCTTAGTTTTTCTACACTTCAAAAATATTTTGTTTATTTGTTTGAAACTAAACCCAGTGGATTAAGCCATCTGCCTACTATTTTCAAAACGAGATAATTATTTTCTCCCAAGTGAATGAATGAAATCTCTTTGAATATAAACTCTTAGGGGGCAAGAATTAATATTTTCATGTCAGTTAATATTCTACAAAGGAAAATGCAAAGTCCCATAGTCATGAGTCACTGACATCACAAGGAAGTTCTTCACGCTAGGCTGAAAACGGTTTCTTATTTCTGTGTTTATCAGAATCTATATTTAGCAACCACAAAGTTTCTCCATTTCCCAAATTGTCAAAATACTATCTATATTTAACAGCACCAAATGAGAACAAAAGGATCCAAACATCTTTAAAACATTTTTAAAATAGGTAGCTAGCTTCCCCCAGACCATGACCCCATGTCTGGATGCCATACCTGTTTCAGGCAGGCAGATAGATTTCAGACGACGCCCCACATCTATGGATGCTGCATTTGTTTCAAGCAGCATTTCATTCCTTCACTTGTTTTCTCACAAGACTTTTCAGCCAAACGAGGAATTGCTGGTAACGTAAGATGGTTGCATACAGCGGTTCTAATATCTATGCATAGAAAATGGTTTTCGGAGAGACAAAATAGCCATAACAATGAGCTCAGATATTTAGGCACCTTTAAATTATCCTTCTTAATAATCTTGGGTGCTAACTATGCCTTAGATGTTTGGTGTAGTGGGGCGGAGGATTTGTTAGCCATTGCAGACAATGGCTGGAGAGAGCAGCTTCTTTTTTGAGAACATATATTATGTGTCCAGTACTTAATGTAGTGACTCATTTAATACACAGAGTAGCTCTGAAATGTGTCTTAAGGCCACACGTACGTTGTAGTGGGATGGGACTTCCACCCTCTGGGCTCCCTTCTCCATCCTGTCAATTTTCAGAGAGAAATTTGGCTTTAATGCCATGAGTATTCAGAGACATAGATCAGTTCGTCACAAGAAGGTTGTACCAGGCATGTGAGTCAGACTTCCTGTGACTGAGTACTACCGTCAACAACTTTAGGGAGGGAGAGTTCATTTTTGGATTATGGTTTTAGCTGGTGGTTGCTCAGTCCTCTGCGACTGGTAGAACACTGAGGCAGGAGGGAAATATGAAGGTAAAGTTCAATGGGGTGAAAGTTGCAGTTCTTTTACTAAGGATATGTCTCCACTGACCTGCTTTTTCCAGTAGGCCATGCCTTATACCTTAGACACATCACAACAATGCCAAGGTATTCTGAATCCACCGAGGGACAGATAAACGGAATGCAGGGACTTCCCCTAAGCCAATCAAAAGGTCACTACACATGCTGGGGAGACCTTTCACATGCAAGCCATCCGTAACTTCACTGTATGGAAGAATTTTGTCCTGTTCTCAGCATGGGACCACCCTTACTCTGGGACCTGGGAGTCTGCCTTGATTTAGGGCAGGGATGGTTTGAGGCCATTTGTTATCAGTAGCCTCTTTGTGGTACCTTTACTGACAGATTGCTAGAGGAATGCCAGGCATTTCTCATGTCCAAGCTAAGCCATCCCCTTTCCCTCTTTGCTCTGACTGACTGCACCACAGTTGATTCTAAGTTCTTTTGGAACTGTGCTCAACTGCACGGCCTTGGAGACGAAGGCTGTAAGGAAGAATATCAAGGGCATGGCCGGCAATGGCTCACCCTCGACGAGTCAGTGGTGGCATCCTGCCTTCTAAATTTTAAATGACCAAAGCTGAGAAGCCAGAGTGTTTCTGGCAAAATTTATGTTAAGACATACACACCGAGCTCCATTGTGGTTAGGCCACAAATGCTCCAAATAGAGAGAACGAGCCAATGTGTTAGTACTTTACACAGTGACTGATGGTGGGTCATCAATGGTTGTGATAGATATTTTGATGGAGTAGTTTTAGTTCAATATGGATTGACAAAAGGGAGAACTATTTGTTGGAATCTTTATTATTATATCAATATATTAATTATACATAATATACATCCTTTACAGATGGTATAGACAATGTGTATGTACCTGTCACGGCCCATGCAGAGGAACATTGTTGTTAACCATACCTGACTCTTACAAAATCAGAGTCTACCATTTATTTGAAAGTCTGGTTCCCATTAAATTGCATCTCTTTATATCTTCCAACACATACTTGCACACTTTAATGAGATCTTGTTTCATTTTATGTGTTTTTAATTTTATGGAAACAACCATCTAGTTTATGCTCATCTTTTCATGCGTCACTGGGATCTCGAGGATAACCTTTGTTATTGCATGGCTCTCTATTTGTGCACCAGATATATGCTTATGTAGACACATATCCCAGTGGATGTGTTTGGTGTGCATTTGCCTGACATTTGCTTCTGTTTTTCTCCAGTACTTACGATCATAGTTAGGTGAACACCACGGTATTTTTCTAGCTACATAGACCTGAGAGGAATTTATAGTTACCGAATGCTGATTTTTTTTTTTATCTTATCAGCTAACTTTAAAATTCCTATAGTAGTTACATTAATTAACGCCTTATTTTTCCATGTACTGGACATTGTCAGACTCCAAGCCTTTGCAGGGCTTGTGTATAAAAAGAAGGCATTTCCCGCGGCTTCAGCAAGTGCTCCCTCAGAAACGGAACACTTTTCAAGTGACGTTGGTTGTTTATCTTATTACAGTGATGGGCTTCTTCAACTGCTTTGTCTCACTTTCTTTTGAATTGTCTCTTACAGGTTTTCAGAAGTTTTAGGTGCATTACAGGGGCGTAAATGCTCACCGTGCGGCAATGGTAATGAATGTGGACATTTCTAAGGTTGATGAGGCTGGTTTAGCATAATTTCAGCATGTGTTTTACCATAAATGCCACGAAAACTGTTCTCCACCTTGAAATAATGAATTTTTTTACCCTCTGTTTTACTAAAAAGTTTTGGCTTTCTGCCTTTCACATTTAAATTTCTGATACACCTAAAATGTATCCCAAGTTTCTCCACTTTTGTATGGTATAGATGCTTATTTGTCTCTTCAGAATGGGCAACAGGTGTCTAGAATATGCGGCTCATGGGTCTGCAGAACTAGGTACAAACTGCATGCAAACAGACTTATTTCCATTCTTTTCTCACAATCCATTTTGCTTATTCCTAAATGTCTTTGTATTACCACACTAACATCTTATAATTTTTATAAAGTTTTGTACTTGGAAAGGCAAATCCCATTCTTTTTTTTGGGGGGGGGGAGTTCATTTTGTCCATTAATCTTTTATTTAAAATTTGCAACTACATTATTAAATATCAGTTATAAACATGCACACAGAATCATGTGGTTTTGATTGGAATCGTCTTGAATCTACAGATCAGTTTAAGCACAAAGGAGATTAAACACTTCTGTAATATGAAGCTTTTTGTGTTTGTGAAGCAGCTGTATATTTCCATGTCAGTACTTAAATCCAGAATAAAGAAATTTTACAGATAACCATAAAATATAGACAATCCAATTTGAAAGTGGGCAAACGCGCTAACACCCCTCTAAATAAATATAAATAGACAGTAAAGATTGAAGCGGTTCTCTCTGTCCTTAGTAACTAGAGGTACTGTTCCACACTCACTGAGATGGCCAAAATAAAATAAAAAATAACAAGTGTTTGACAAGGATCTACAGAAATCGGTACTTTAATGCTGACTGGAATAAAAAATATTTTTGCAATTTGGAAAACAGTGATATAGTTCTTCAAATATTAAGAACAGTTATTTGTAACTTAGTTATTTCATTGCCAGGCATGTATATACCTAGGAGAACAGAAAACAAGTGATTGAATACGGCTTGTATTTGAATATTGATACCATATTATTCATGGCAGAAAACAGAACAACTCAAATACTCAGTAAGTAATGTATGAGTACACAAATGTGGCCTATCCAGCCATTGGAATATTATTTGGTCATTAAAATAAACAAAGTGCTGGTGCATACCTTAACATATATCACTTCAAGAATATCATAAATCAAACAAGAAAGAAGGCCACATATTGTACTAAATGTATGTGTAGATGAAGTGTTTGAAATGGACACATCTGTAAAGGTAAAATCAATTAGTAGTTAGGGCATGAGGGCGAGATGAGAAGGGGAGTCTAACAGACATGGGGCTTCTTTTTAGAAAATGAAACTGTCCAAAATTAGTGGTGATATTTACACAACTTTGTGAATATGCTATGTCTTTCAATTACATATTATAATTTTAGTTAATTTATTGTATGTGTGTGTGTGAGAGAGAGACAGAGACAGAGACAGAGAGACGAAGAGAGAGAGAGAGAGAGAGAGAGAGAGAGAGAGAGAGAGAGACAGACAGACAGACAGACAGACAGACAGACAGAGATACAATGAGCAACTTGTGGAAGTCAGTTCTTTCCTCCCACAGAGGTCCGGAATCAAACTCAAGTTTGGGTTTGGTAGTGGCACGTTACCTGCTGAGGCATCTCACCAGTCTGAACTATACATTTTAAACGGGTGACTTCTTACAGTGAATGGACAATTTCTCAAGTTAGCTGTTATAAAAATTGTGTTTTGATTTTCTTTTTTAAAAGAGAGAGAAAACACGAAGTTGGGTGGGTAAGGAGATAGGGGAAGAGAAATAATTTGATCAAAACATATTATATGAAAAGTGTTTTTAAATAAATAAATAACAGTAAAAGGAAAGGCAGGCCCTCTGTAGATAACGTTATCTCACGCAGAGCTCAAACCCAGCCGGCTGCAGTTGCAGGAGCGCCTGGGCCCTCCCTGTTTTCTTCTTCCTCACCAGGTGCTGGGCTTCAGTTCCAGGCTTGATACTTAGTTACCAGAATGCAGGCGGCTGTGCTGCTGCTACGCCGGCTGACATAATGCCTTCTTAGATTTCACCATGTCTAGTCATCCTCTGTGACCTTACAACAGAACCCTTGCTTTTCTCAAATGTATTCTTCAGGTATTTCTTTAATTTAGGATTGTTCAAGTCTTTCAGTGTGCCAAGGTGGCTTGGCTATCACTCATTTCTCTGTGGGGTCAATTGTCCCTGCTGAGAAATTAGTTTCTTGCCGTGTGCCATCTCAGGTGCCACTTTCTTTTCTTTTCTTTTCTTTTCTTTTCTTTTCTTTTCTTTTCTTTTCTTTTCTTTTTCTTTCCTTTCTTTTCTTTTCTTTTCTTTTCTTTTCTTAAGTGTTGTTTGCTATTTTATTCATTTTATGCTTACAATTCAGTGACATTTTATTTATGCCATTATGCAACTATCATTATTTCTAAAATTTCTTCATTGGCCCTACAAGAAGATTCATTTCTTTCCTTTAATTTTTTATTAGATATTTTCTTTATTTACATTTCAAATGATATCTCCTCTCCTGGTTACTCCTCTGAAAAAATATAAAAAACAAAAACAAAAACAAAAAAACCAAACCCCGTTTACTCCTCCATCCCCCTGCTCACCACCCCACCCTCTCTCACTTTCTGGCCCTGGCATTCCCCTACACTGGGGCATAGAACCTTCACAGGAACAAGGATCTCTCCTCCCATTGATGACCGACTAGGCCATCCTCTGTTATACATATGCTACTGGAGCCCTGAGTCCCACCATGTGTACTCTTTGATTGATGGTTTAGTCCCTGGAAGCTCTGAGGGTACTCGTTACTTCATAATGTTGTTCCTCCTAAGGGGCTACAAACCCTTCAGCTCCTTGGGTCCTTTCTCTAGCTCCTTCACTGGGGACCCTGTGCTCAGTCCAATGGATGGCTGTGAGCCTCTACTTCTGTATTAGTAGAGCATTATCAGAGCCTCTCAGGAGACAGCTATATCAGGCTCCTGTCAGCCAGCACTTGCTGGCATCCACAACAGTGTCTGGGTTTGGTGATTGAATATGGGAAGGATTCCCAGGTGTAACAGACTCTCTGGATTGTCCTTCCTTCAGTCTCTGCTCTACAATATAATGGTGGGAGATTTCAACACCCCACTCTCTGCAATGGACATGGAAACAGAAACCAAACCATACACAGTGAGACTAACAGAAGCTATGAAACAGATGGATTTAACAGATATCTATAGAACTTTTTATCCTAAAACAAAAGGATATACCTTCTTCTCAGCACCTCATGGTACTGTCTCTAAAACTGACCATAGAATTGGTCACAGATCAGGCCTCAACAGATACAAGAAGATTGACATAATTCCTTGCCATTTTCGTATGAAATCTGCTGCTAGCCTCTGACTGCTCTGGAGCTCTGGCTATAAGCACATCTTACCCTTTCAAGTAGAGAGCTCAGTGGCTTTTCATGTTTTCACAGAGTTGTGAAAGTTTCGCACTATCTGTGTGTAAGTTCATGTTGTTTTCTTTGGTGCTCCTGAATCTCAAAGTGAGCATCTTGTAGCAGTTTTAGGAAATCCTAAATTGCTTCTCTTTTTCTGTACTATGATTCTTTTTGTTTTCGCCAGCTGAGATTGAAACTAAAGTTGCACCTTATCATTATCCTTTCATGTTTTCTAACCTATTTTTCATTTCATTTTCTGTCTAAACTCCATTTCTTTTTCATTTTTCTTCCAGATACCAAATTCTTCTCTTTTTGATATATTTTTTGAAAATTTCATAGATAGATGCAGTGCACCTTAATCATATTTGCTCATACTCTTTCTTTCTCTAGCTCTCCCTTCCATTTTTATGTCTTTAAAAAACTACCTACTGAATCCAGTTTTGCTGTCCCTGTGTGCATGCGTATGGGGCCATTCACTGGGTCATGGAGAGTGACTCAATGGGTAGTCTGTTCAAGTCCAGCCAGGGGTTCCCTTATTGCATAGTCCAGGGGCTGTTAGGTCTTTCCTAAATCCCTGCTTCATTTCTATTCAAGGCTATCTTGCAGTTAAAGGCATTGTCTTGTATCATTGTCTTTAAACTACTTGTAACTCTCTGGTTTCTTTTGTGCTTCTTCAAAGTATCAACTTGCTGCTGAGTCATTGTGTCTCTGGTACCATGTTCTGTGCTCCATAGAACATGGAGTTGATGGTTTGGTAATCTGAGAATACATGTGCCTCTGTTTGCTTATCTCTGAAACATTTTGTCCGTTTCTAACCTGAGCCAAGTGGATCTGTCTTCTCCGTCCAGCAGCCTCTGCCTCGTGTGTAGGAAGGGTGCTTACTTCTGACAGGTTGGGCAAGGGCTGCCTGGATCGGACCTGAAGTTCTCTGTTGAGCAGAAGGTAGGGTGCTGAGGCCCTTCTGAGGCAGACAAAAATGAACATTCTGCTTATTTGCGGAAGCCCAGGGAAGTTTCAGGTTGGCATCTTTTTTCTCTAGCTGCAGGTGCAACATAAGCTCTCAGAATTTAGGTTCTGATGGCCCATTCATACTGCAAGAGCCCAGGCACTCACAGGGGAGGGCCCTCTAGCTTAAACACCTCCCTTCCATAGCACAGCAAGACTTAACCTCTTTGTTTCTAGCTTTGCTCTGTGCGGTTACTTAGTCTAGGAATAACCTTTGCTGTAACATCTCCTCTGCTATAGAAGAAGGATAGGAGAGGAGTTTACATTTCAACCCAAAGCAAAAAGAGCAATGTTCAGTCTCAGCTGACAGACATTCCCGGCACCCTATTGTAACTTAAGCATGCTCATGGCAGCTTTTTACTGATTAAAAAAAAATACTTGTTATAGAACACATACCATAGAATGAACCAAATGTACAAAGTGGGGCTTTCTGTTTAAATAAATAAAGCACCACTTGACATCTGGTGCAAATATCTCCAAAACACTCTTTGTTCTCTTTTGCTACATCCACAAGTTTCTCAAGTTGAAAAACTGCCCTGTTAGGAAAGGAAGCACATGAAGAAACATGACTATTAGATTTCTTTTGCTGTGAGCATCTGAAAAATCTTACATCTAGAGTCTGTAGTTATTATAGGGTTTGGCGTGTGGGTGGCTGAAAATATGGGACTTGGCCTTTTGGTGCCAAACTTTGATGCAGCTTCAGCTGTCTGTATACAAAAGACATGGCAGAGTGTACTGCTTTACTTTAATATTCGAATTGTTGGCCGTGCCAGTGGAAGAGTGCGTATGTGGATGGTGCTGTTGATCTTGGAGGCTGCCAGTCTCAGAGAATCTTAATTGATGAAGATGCTGTTAGGAACAGAGTGAGCATGTGGGTGGGAGGTGGCTCAGTTAGAGCTGCAAAGGGAGAGATGGTTCCCTGGGCCCTCCTGGATCCCCTTCTGGCCCCACACCTCATTTCCCACTTCCTTTCTCTTTCTTAACTCAAATTAATGCCTTTGCTTTAGTAGCTCTCCAACGCCCATGAGAATAGAAATTAAACGACAAGCTTTACTGCCATGTGGCCCGTTCTTTGGTTGAAATTTCTTGACATTTTGTTAGGTTTGGAGAAATAGGAAAAGAGAGGACATCAGCTTTTGGGCAGCTTCTGCTATAAACCTGATTGCATGCAAGCCTTGCATGTGAAATGAGTGGGGCTGGCAAGACCTGGTGATGGCTGTGTTCTGCCGTCCTTCCTAGACGTCACCTCCCAGACTGTTCTTTGAGATCCCTTCATTCTCTGCGTCTCTGTAGTTCAATCGGGAAGCCATTTAGAATCATATTTTGCCACCGGCAGAGGCTTTAAAACTTGTGCCCTTGAACAGTTTTGTTGTTGTTGATTTTTTGAAATTCATCTCTGCGTTAGTGTACAGAATCATTTTGTCACTGCAATACGTACTCCGAGGAGTATGTTAACGAAGACTTTCTGGGATGATTTTCAGGTGGCTCTCTCTTGTAAGTGTGACCGGGTCTATGATGATGTGGGTTGTTGGCATTACAAAGGTCACCGTCTCATAGCCAACGTGATTTGCACGATTTGCACGAGTGCAGCCTAGAAAGACCAGGTGCCCTCTCAGTTCCTGGCTGCACTCACGAGCCTCCTCCCCCTACTCAGCCTGGACTTGCTGCTTTGTGAGCACGGTCTGGAACTGATTTGCTTCAGTCATTGTGGAGACAGACACTTCAGTTCTTTGAGATAACGACTTGATTTTTAGTACAGTCTATACAGCTGACCTGTGATCTCCAGGGGGGATCTGTTCCCAGACCCCCGGGATGCCAAAGGCCATGGATGCTCAAGTCTCTCATAAAAAGAGACATAGTATTGACTTATTATCTAAGCGTATCTCCTGTGTATTTACAATAATACCTAGATTATATTGCCCACCATGTTATAAATGCTATGGAAATAGCTACTAAACTGCTTTGATGATAGGCCAGTGGCAAGAAGGGAAACCCTGTACCACTTTGCTATGGCTGTGGCTTTTTCTTTTGAAATACTTTCTGTCTGTGACTATACGAACTCACAAATTTTGAAGCCGTGGACACGGAGGGTTGACGGTGTAACAGTAAATCCCATGGTGTAGCCTGTGGAGCCCTGGACCAGGCTGATATAAAACAGGCTCATATCTCCTAAGGTGCTTGTAGTTCACTGAGGATTGATAAGGTTGCATGGAAAACAACAGTGGGTGTTTGGTTTAAAAGTTGTTTACAACTTTTAGCATTTGATAGCCGAGAAGACCAAGGGCACACAATCGGTAGAGTGTCATTCCCAGCACGGGCTCCTCCAGAAAGCTGTGAAGTTGCATACACATAAGGCCAATGAGGGGGTTGCCCAAAAGGAGTTTGGTGTAAAGGGATCCAAGGCTGAGTGGGGAAAGTCTCAGAAGAGCAGTGTGTAAAGTCTGCAATGCAGCCCAAGAAGTGAGGAGTAGCCATCTTCTGACAAGCTCAGAGCAGTGCCACCAATAGGTTTTAGAAACACATTTCCTTGCAATCCAGAATTCTGTGGCATTGCCAGGCCAGTCAGAATATATTCTAGTACACATATCCTTGTTGTTTAAAAAAAATGTAGTTCATAAATGCACATGTGACAATATAGGATATGAAATATTCCAACGAGGAAAATGGAAGTATAGCAGAATAAAGAAAGCCAATAATGACGTAATAATGATTATTCATTATAGTACACATTCCACAAGGTCTTTACATTTGTTAGCATTCAGTTACAATGCTGACAAGTTTTATTTCTATGAAATACATACATAACATGAAGTTGATCATTTTGGTGTTAGCAGTACAAAGAGAGGTATTGAGCACGCTTGTGGTGTTGTACAGCCATCCCATCGCCATCTCTCTGCACAAGCCTTTCACCTGGCAAAGCTGACATTCAGTACCCGTTGACAACTGATGCCCCTTCCTCTCCCTCTCAGCTTCTGGAAGCCCCATTCTACGTTCTTCTGTGAATCACGTGAGTAGACTCACACCAAGTCTGTCTTGTTTTTGTCTTCCTACGTTCTCTTGGCATAAAGTCTTCAAAGCTCATTGATATTGTAGCATATATTAGAATGCTATCCTTTGTAAGGTTAATATTCTAGCATGGGTATGTATCAAATGTTGTTCATTTGGCTACTGATGGACACTTAGCCAGTTCTCCCTTTCAGACACTGCGTTCACTGCAACAGTGGCTACGCAAATATCTGCTTAAGTCCTCGCTTTCAGTACTTTGAGTATGCACCCAGAAGTGAAATGAATAGGTCATCTGATGATTCAAAGGTTAACTAAAAATATTTATATTAAAATATGTGTCTGTCAGTGTGAGGATATACATGTAAGTGCATGGACCCTGGGAGGCCAGGGAAGAAGCAATGACACTCTGGATCTGGCTCCAGCAATACTGGATCCTCACGGAATGGAAACTCAGAGGCAAAGGCTTGCTACCAAAGGAGAGAATGGTCGAGACGCCGGCAGAGGGAAGGCTGCTTGCTTAAGAGTCATCCTCTAAACTCCACAGTTTAGTAGGGCATCCTCTAAACTCCACAGTAGGGCATCTTCCACCCCTCCCCAGAGGCCAGCTGTTTCTTTCTTCAGCAAGCTCATTGCTGATTAATCCTCGGCTTCCATAAACGTCACTTGCACCATCCACATCATCTAGCACTGCTCAGATCCCTCTATGGAGCTTACTGTTTCTGCAGTGACTACCTAGGATTCTGTTTTTACTAGAAATGTGCCTTACCTTAGCTATTGAGGGGAGAGAAAAGAGAAATGGTACCCCAGAGTTCAGCCAGGCCATAAACCATCAGGAGCTACCCAGGGAAGCTGCCCCAGGGCCCATGCAATGATGAGAGTGTTGCCACTGCAGATGATAATAGCCAAGGAGAGGGCTCAGTGCAGCTCCCTAGTGATTTGGTGCAGGAGTGCTGTCCGCTGACATCCCAAGAGGCGAACAGCATCAGTGACTGTGGGCCCTGATTGGGGCAGTGAAATATTGCTGGCAAAAATTAAAAGGTCCCCGTGTCAAAATAATTCATGCTATGCATATCTTCCATTCTGATGAGGCTGCTGATATCTGGATTAGCAAGATAATAAAACCGATCAGGCTACAGTTAAACAATTTAAGCAGGAGAGCTGTTCATTTTGTAGGTGTCACTGTCAGATCAGGGGGTCACAGTGGAATGAAAGGCTCTCTCCAGTAACCTTCCAGAGATGGGGATCTGGACTGCTCCTCACCAGCCATGCAGAGTTCTCATCATCGCCTGCCTACTAGCATTACTGCGGCAGGCTGTATTCTGACATTCAAATCTCAGGAATGACAGGCTATTAGGAGAGAGAAGAGGCACTCATACATTAAGCTCCGTATCTCTGACCTGTAATGCGAACTGATAGTGATATTGTAATTGAGCTAGTCTGAAAAGAAAAAAAAAAAAGGTGTGCGGGGGTTGGGGGAGGTGGGGCAGAGAGTCTTTATTAAAATCCCTGGCTGGAAAGAGTGCGCGTATACGTATGATGATTTGTGGCTTTGTTGACTTGTTTTCTGTTTGCTCGACTGAAGGGTGCGTCCTGTTTATTTGGTATGTGGTAATTTGTGATAACATTGCTTTTTCCCAGCCTCTTGTTCGGGTGCTGAGCAGGGACAGATCGGAAGAGATTTGTTCTGTAAAGGGCATAGCTTTTAAACGAACAAAAGGAACTTGGGCACAGGCGGAGACCAGGCCTGCCTCTCACCTCCACCACCAAAATGTGCTGCCCAACCGGAGGGCCCTGTCTTCCCAAGCCAATTCAGTGGGCCCGGAGGAGTAGGCTTAATGTTAGATTGGGGCTTCACTGTGGGCAGGCATTGAGTAACTCATTTAACACATATAAATCTGGGGTCTCAGGCTTCTCAAGAGAACACTTTAGTGTGAAGGAGCAATTCAGACAGATTGCTGCGTACAAGGGTGGCTGGCTGGCTGTTGGACCACTGCAACCACCAGGCTATTTGGTGACCACAAGGAGCTCAATCTTGCATATTTATGTACATGATCTGGGGGAACATCTGGGTAGTGGAGGTTCCATATCAAGTATTTGAAACTGAAGTTGTAGGGTGACTTTTAGCACTGATACACTAAGACATTTTGGGCATGTTAACCAGCACCTCTGTCCGTGAGATGGCAAACAGTGTCACAGCATAGAGCAAATTAGAAATGGTGTGGTGGGACACTGCGGCCACTTTAAATCACCACAGGAACAGAATATGCTGCCATTAACAGGAGCAGGACTGACAAAATACAGCCCAATGCAATTCACTGAGTAAAGATACTCTCTTGCCCTTCAAACTTGGAGCTACTCCAAAAGGAAGATGGGGCCTCTACAGAGTACTTTTCTGATCTTGCTACACAGCTGTCCGTTTTTCATTTTGTGAATGTTATTTTGTGTAAAAGCTCAGTGTGTGGGGGAGAAACGATCTTTTCCAAAACCAAAGCTAGAAAGTATTGTTCTCCTTAGTTTACAGGGGAAAGCCGAACAGGGGTGTTTATAGATAGATGCCCAAAGCAAGCCAGTGATGAGGGAGAGTGGGGACAGCGGGGCAAGGACAACTTGAGATTCCTGACTAAGAAACTGGGTGACTGAGGGACGGTGACATTTCTAGAGATGATGGATGCCAGGGGAAAGATGGTTTCTGGATGTGGAAAACTGAAGCTCTGTTTAGAACATAGTAAGTTTGAAACGTTCATTAATTTTTCTTTTTTTCATACTCTGAAGTGGTGGACATTCGAATGACTTCTTGTTATAGTCAGATTTATATGCAAAGCAATAATGTGAAATGATGTATCTCTTACGCACATGTGTTCACTCCTATGTACTAGACAGGTTTTTAATGATATCTGAGAAGCCTAAGACGTAAGACTGACATAACTAAATTGGAAACACAAACGTTAAGTAGGTGAACTGCAAACAATGATTAAGGACTTGCTTAAACTTAACAAACATGTATAACATAGAAGTCTAACTAGTTTTTAAATATCCAAATCTGCGAGGGAAGGGAGCCTAGCATACAGCAGTAGGGCATAATAAACATCTCAGACTAGAGTCATCAAAGGTTGCTGCTAGGCAGAACTTCCCCGAGAAAGCAAGGCTTGCCATACGGGAAATGCTTGGTCATTCCGGAAAGGAAGATGTCTTCGGTAATTGCTTTGAATTAGGAGTTGGATGAAGACCTACCCAAACATGGATGTTGGACATGAGTAAAATCCACTTCTCAATAGAGGCGGAAGTGAATAGAACAAAGGTGGAGTAGTGAAGAGCGTGGAAGCAGCTCTGTGGGCAACTAACTCCATCTCAGGCATGCATATGCTTCAGGTGGCCTTTGAGGCAAGAAAGGGTTGTGGCTCAATGAACAGAGGCACTCTCATACAAACAAGGAAGCTGATGAATCTTGCAGTTACCAGCCAAATCTTGCATGGAGATCAATCCCAGGCCAGGATCTGTGTATATGACCATGCCTGGCCACTGGGCTCCTCCCGATGACTGTTTTGTGTGCCAACTCATTTTTATATTTGTTGGAGGGGAGTGTAGTAGCTGCATAGTTTTACTGTCTCCTGAACTACAGTCCCCTGGGAGGCTCTGGGCCAGTCTGAGCTGGTTACAACAGTGCTGGCTGGCACTTTGAACTGTCAATGCAAAGACTATTAGCAGCAGGCGTGAACTGCTCCCAGCATGGGCATCATTTTACATAAAAGTTACTTAGGATTAAGACTGGGTTATATTCTATGACCAATACATTTGTAATTTTAAAAATAATATGTAAAATATAAAACATTCAAAAAATGTTTAGGGAGCTTCATCAATGTCTATTGTTTTTATGAGAGATAAATTGAAGATAATTGGAGGAGATACCCCGTTTTTCTTCAAGGAGAGAAAACTAGTGTGGGTTGGGGTCAAGGAGAACACCAGTCTGAGGGTCAATATAGTTAACAGTTTCATAGAAGCAGGTTTTATTCTTATATAACTTGGCCAAAATACCATTAAGACAGGACTACCTTTCCAGTGGGAATTGGAATTCCAATGGGAATTACCGCTTGGTAGATTAGAGATGTGGACACAGCAGCCTAGCTTCCCAGCCTCATCATTTGCTTGTTAGCTTTGTGATTGTGGATGGGGCACATATATCTCTCTGTGTCCCCACTTGTCTCACGTATAAAGTGAAGAGCAGCAATAAATGATAATGGTCTCACAGGTTTGTATAAGGGGTAAAGTAGGTAACTAATGCACTTAGATTAGTGCCCACACTGTTGCTGTTCATGATTTCCTATTACAGACTTATCACAACTCTTAGTTTTTGGTTCCCTAGGACCTCACTACTTCCTGGAGATCTATATGCGAGTGGGGGCTGTGTGCCATCGAGTGTAGTATATTTACTGTAGCCACATTGTAAGCACCTATGGGCATTAGACTAGATGTTTCCCTACATATTAAGATCTGGAAGGGAAAAGTACAAAGGAGAGGAATTGGAGATTTGTATTTTAGGGGGGTTGGTCTGCTGAGTGTGGGCTGCTAGAAGGATATTCCAAATGGAGCTACTCCTTTACCATTCTGAGCTAGAACTCTGGCCTAGACACCCTTGGGTCCTTCAGGAACAAGTGAAGAGTCTTGCCTGGTGGGGGCAACATCCGCAGTTCTGGTCATTTGTATCCTCAGGCGTTTCTCTGCTCCTTCCTTGTTTCTGAAACACATTGTTTTTACAGCCCATCTAATTTGGGTGTAAGCTTGGCCAGCCTTGTTGTCATTTTAATATATATTATTTTAGTTTTTCACACAATCTGTAATATATTTTATTGACTTTCTAATAAATGGGTGGTGGGAAGGGCTCTTATTTCCATATGGACCGTGCACTTTGGAGATGTGTATCATGGCTTGGTACTAGAGCAAATACAGGCTGGCTTGTGTTCATTCCTGCTATTTGGGGTTTATGTGCCTCTCCTCGTCTAATTTTTCATTAGGATAAAATAATAGTCCAAGGAAAGGGTGATTTGGTATGTGATGTATTTCATTGTGCTCTTATGGTAAGTTTAGCATCTAAAGTGGGAGAGCATCGCTAATTTTTCGGCACAGTAATTTATTCTCCAGTATTTAAATGTTGTAATTTTCACGCGGAGGCACATGCTGCCACATCTATCTTCCTCTGGCCCAGTCTGTCTTGCTCTTTCCTTTTCATCTGTTTTGTTTTTGCATATTTTTTTCATAAATTCGACAGATGGCCTCTTGATGAATCCTTGATAATACTGTCATGTAAAGCAGCTAAGACTAGAAATCATCTCACAACAATTTTTCATTGCAAAGAGAAAATTGAGCAGAGACAAACATCACTAAGTCCATAACAACAGCCACAAAATATCTACTTCATGTAAATAAAGGGGACAGGCTTGCCTCCTACGGCTGCTGCACAAATGCCAGCGTCCTCTTAAAGGCCTCGGAGTATTTTATGTTGTGTTTGGAGTCCCCCTTCAAGCTGGGGGTTGGTTGGGATTTGTGAGTTTTCATATTCTGAACATTCGTACAGACTCTCTGATGCGTCCTCTCCCTTCTCCCTGAGCCTCTCCCCTTTGGGCTTTATAATTGTGGATCAGGTGAAGTTTGCGTCCCCTCATTTCAAGGTCATGCACCAGTACGGCCATTTTCCTGACTCAGAGGGCATGTAATTTCACAGCCACATACTCCTCATTAATCCCCCTGAGTGGGGGTTCAGGAAGTTCCAGATCACAGGTTTGTTTTTGTCTCGTTCTCTGAATGAATGCTTCACAAAGGGATTAGATTAACCCCTTTGATTATATGTTATTTATATCTTATTGCAGTACTCACTGAAAACAAGTGATTTCTTTTACCCTCTTTCCTCGCTCCTCCAACTTCACCTCTTTCTTCTTCCCATGTCCTATTTTCATATTTATTTTTCCTTGAGGAACAGGGTGTGGTTTGTTTTAGAGAGGTTTGTGGTAGATACAGTGAATTGCTCACTTACTGGTGGCAACTGTGGCAGTATATATATATATATATACATATATGTGTATGTATATATAGTATGTGTGTGTATATGCTATATGTCCATATTTACATGTGTGTATACACACAGGGATTGATTTTTCTGTTTCAGAAGATGCTGAAGCCTATGAAGGTGAAATTTTTTTTGTTCTTTGGACCTGTGAACTGAGAGTCACCTGTACTCCATTTCTTATACTATGTATAAATTAGAATGCCCTCCCTCCAGAATGCTATGGACTTTTTTTTGTAAGCACTGGATGCCCACTAAATAGTCCCCTCTCCTTGCCTTTTGTTCATGGTCTCGACTCCCAGCTCAGATGGTTTTGATGATCCTTAGCCAGCATTGGAGGAAGGGGGCTTTAGTATCTTCTCTATGTAAGAGCTCCTCTGAATATCCTCTTTGGGGTTTCAGAGATCCCTTCGTCTTCACAGTGGTAGGAACCAATAACTTTCACGTTTAAAGTATCAGGCTTATTACCACCATTGACTCCTTTTACAGACTAGGACACTGCCCTGCAGTCTATCACGTTGGGAGGTTGCAGCCAGGACTGAAACAGGTTCTGTGCATTTCCCAGGCACTCTCTTCCCTCAGCGGAGAAACTCTGCCTAGCTCCATCAATCACCCTTTCAAGTGATTGAGGATGCTAAATGAAAGCTGTGCTGTGTGTGAGAAGAGGATTCATTTTTCTCGTTCTTCTCCCTGGATGACAAATGTATACTGGGAAATGAACCGAGTTGGGGTACACAGCGTTCAAGTCCAGCTTAAGAGACAGAGGGTATTCAGCTGGTCTGGCTGCTGCTCACTAATCAGGAGATCACAAATACTGTGGGTCCAAAGCACCCGCTCTGTGTCTCTGTGTCTTGTGGAGCAGAAGTTGATTTCTAAAGACTGGAAACAAGTACACAGAAAGCTCATAGAATGTCTCTGACTTACAGAGTGCTCATAGTCTTGATGTTAGAGGCAGTCATGGCCCAGAAAACCAGGCATTGAGTCACAGCAAGGTCAGTGTACATAAGCCTGCTGGCACCCAAAGCACATGCTAGGTAGGGTAGCTGGAGGATGATTGCAGGAGCTGCTTGTGCCAAGTGACTGATAAAGAGTGGCTATATTGCAGGCCATCTGATGATAAACTATTTTGGAAATGTTCTGCAAGAGTATAAGAGGTGACAGGAGACTGGAATTCCCACTGGTAAACAGTAGGCACTCCCCTTAGTGGAAGAAAGAAGTGGGGTAGAGGTGGATATTTAGCAATCATCAGAGACCTTCAATTATCTTTGTGTGTACTTACTTTTAGTCCTTAGAAATCAACTTCTGCTACACGAGACACAGAGCTGGTGCTTTGAACCAACAGGTTCTGTCTCACTTCAAATTTGGCTTCAGAGAAGAAGCCCCCCTGTAGCCACATATTGACTGCCTTTGTTCAGGATATTATGAAAATTATAATAGACTAAGTGATGTGTAAACAGAAACGACCTCTTCCACCTTTAGAGGTCGACAGGCTCAGGGTAGAGATGTTAGCAGGGGTGGTAAATGGTGATGTCTTGATTCCGCAGAAGTGATCTTCTTACCCTGACCTCATATGGTAGAAAGCATGTGGACCTCCCTCCCTCCAGCTTTTTTGATATGGGCACTATTTCCACTCGTGAGGGTAAGATCTCCACCCTCATGGCCCAGTGACTGTCCAAAGGCCCCATCGCCTAGCATCATCTCCTAGTGTTGAGAATGTCAACATACAAATTTTGGGGCAATGTAGACACAGATCATAGCAGTTTCAATGGCTAACATTTATTTTCTGTGGGAATTATTTATGGACACTTGTGAATGTATTGCCTTGAGAACCAATGGCAAAAGACATCTACTCTAATGTTGAGAATTAAACATTTGATGATGTATAGCAAGAGCTTTGTTTTAAGTATTTAAAAGTATAAACTTCTTAGTCATGTATAGTAGCATACATCTGAAACCCCAGCACTTGGAGTAAAAGTGCAGAAGGACTCATTAGTTCAAGAGCAGTCTGGGTACATAACCAGACCCTGTCTTATGTAGTCAAGGGCTGGGATATAGCTGGATGGTAGATTGGTGCAAACCCCTGGGTTCAATCTCTAGCATTACAGAAGTACATAATAGCATACACATACAACTTTGTGTGTGTGTTGCAGTTTGGGGGATGCCACTTACAACTTTATGAATTCTAGATGGACTTTCTCCACTCACCCCATCTGTAGCCGAAATAAAATAACTTTTCTCTCCATTATTTGCCTTTACGCAAATGAAGGATTTTTTTCCTTGTGAGAGTATTTTGCCATGAATGATTGCTATTCACACATACTCTTCAAACTGCAGTTTTTTTGACTGTCAGGTTAACATTCAACTCATACTCATCGAGCTTAGGTAACATGCTAAGAACTGTCTCCACGAAACGTTTCTGTTCCATCAAGAATATGCAACGAGTATTTTTCACTCCATCTGACCAATGAGCATGCCATGAGCTGGGTCATTGAGTTGCCAAGCTCCACACAGTGAGAAATGAGGGAGACAAGGTTTAAACCTAAGTCACCTTGATTCAAAGTCAGGTCTTTTTCCTTCAGAGAGAGAGGAGAGCTTTGACAAAATTCTAGGGTTTTTAAGCACTCCTTTTTTTTTTTTTTAACTTGCCTCATCTATCAAATGAATTTCTCATCCACATATACATTCATTAACTCCATGTAGCTAAACCTTTAGAAGACAATGAAAGCTTCCTTGTATGGTATATAGGCAATATTTGTATGGCCCAAGGGACTTTGTCTCTGGTTGTGAGAGTATGGACGGAAGAGGTAGAAGCAAGGGAGGAGTGGATTTGTCATGTCATTTTTGAGATTAAGCTAGGGTTCACTGAATAAATCAGTGAATGTGAGTTTGAAAGGTAACTTCAGCATTCTAGTTCTCCCTAGGATTTTTGGCACTGAGCAGGAGAGACGTTTCACTTGTGCTCTTTGGCTTGCCTTGATTTAAAAATTTCATATTATGATTTTGTTAAGGCAAGTCCCTGATTTTTTGCTATGCCTATTTTAAATATTTTTCTTACATAACAAAATTTAAATAGTCCGTCCGTAGTATATCTGTGAGAAGAGATTAGTAAGCTCTGTTAACAAGGTTCACAGTGTAAAGAGCTCCTACTCACTGAGCAAGTGCCTGACCTCTGCTCTGTGTGAGATCTTAGGCAGAGGCCACATGCCCTATTCGTAGCAAGGCACAAGAGTCGGTCTGCTTCATTTGTCAATAGGTACCTAGGAAGCAACTATTAAAAAAGAGCTATCATCAGTAATTCAGCCATTGTAGCTTTATTTTTGCTGTCGCTCTGTGTAAGGCAGGAGTCACAGTGCATGCTACTATAAGCAATGCCAGTATTGTCTTAGTATGGTGTGGTGTACATTAAAATTCACATCTTGCCATTAGCAGGAACTTATTCTGCATCATTTCAATTCCTTAGGGGCTGGGCTGTTCCATTCATAATTAATTTTTAAAACTATATATTCATCACATACAATTTGCCACCTAGACAAGTACCTTACTAACCTTTCATCTGTCTCAGCTGCATATCCTTGAGCCTTTAAAAAAAATTCAAGTAAGATGCCCCCACTTCTCAATGCAATTTCTGGTGTCCCCTACAAATGTCAAACCAGAAAAATTCCCACATTCTGTAGCAATTTCAGTACCAGCAGAGGCATCAGCTGTCTGCAGCTGTCCCTTTGGGATCACAAAATCAAACAGTAATATCCCTGATATGGACAAAGCCTGGGCTTCAATTATTCAGCAAGAATCACAGTTGTGCAGGGAAGCAGCCTGCCAAAGTAGCCTCAGCACAGGCCTGCAAGCAAAAAAAAAAA
>JADRCD010228240.1:10547-53765 GCA_019843815.1 Montemys delectorum | reverse complement strand
GAAGAGGGAGAGGAGGGAGAGGAGGGAGAGGAGGGAGAGGAGGGAGAGGAGGGAGAGGAGGGAGAAAGAGACGGGGCGTGTTGAAGAGGCAGAGAGGAAGACAGAAAGAAGAAAAGAACTCATGTTGTAAAACACGCTTTAATATGATTACATAGTATGTTTCGAGAACATTCGGAACTGAATTGCTGAAGGACTGCAACGTAATGTTCAGTGAATGTGTGGAACATTTGATTTCCTTTCCCCAACACTGCAGCAGGGCCCCTGTGAGCATTCAGGTCTCCGACTCTTCCTCTGACACCAACAGGCTCTGCAAGGGCACATCTGCTTTGCTGTTTGTTGGCTAATGTCTCTCTGTGCATGTTTCAGGTTGGTAAATCCCTGCATCCCAAGCAGGCAGAGATCAAGAGACACCGTATCCCCTCCGAAAACCCTCTCCACTGAGTTGCCTCCCTCGAGGTGTGTAATCCCCTGCAATGGATGCTTACCTTGAGCGAGGGGTTGGAGGGGAAGGGCAGGCTGCCCGGGCTGAATTGTTAGAAGGCCTTGGCGCTGGAGAGACAGGAGGTGCTGCTGCTGCAGCTGCTGCATCTGGAGAAGCTGTTGCTGGAAAGCCAACTGCTGGGTAGCCACCTGCTGCTGCTGCTGCAAGAAACAGTGAGGGGCAGGAATGAGCCAGACAATCCCTGTGAAGGGTCAAAGTGTGAGTGTGAGTGCTTTAAAGTCCATTGCCATCTTCCAAACTCTGAGGGCTGTCACCTCAGCTTGGTGGAGGGCTCAATGTCAAGGTTTAAAAGGGACACAGTACCATGTCTGAAGGCAAGGGTGTGTGTGTGTGTGTGGGGGGGGGGGGGGGGATCAGTCTGTGTTAACTCATCTGCTTGATACCCTCGGCAAAAAGGATTCTCCTGACAAGACTGCTTTCCTGACAGCAGGGAAAGTGTGCGTTCTAGAGCCAGGCCATGAACTGTTGAGACTCTGAAATCTGTAATTATTCACACTAGAAAGGAGACCGCATCCTTCTAGTCTGGAGGGATTTGAACCCTGAACCCTTGAGGTGTGAAAGAACAAGGTAGCCCCCTCTCCCTGCCTAGTAGCACTAGTAACTACTGCTTACTACTTCTGACATAAATAAATGAGAAAAAATCAGACCTTTGAAGAAGAAAAACTTCATCTAATATTGTTAATTAGCCATGACAAACGATGAAATAACATTGTAAATCTTTCATAGAAACAGCCACTAGATTTTAATTACGCACATTCATAATTTAGCAAACAACATCATACTCCACCATGAGAGTTTAATGTGAGCAGGCGCTCCGAGCTTTGGATCCTTAAGTTGGCTTGAGTTTCAACCTCAGGTTGTCCCGTGTCCCCCACCCACTTTGTTCTTGGAAAGGAGGGGCTTTATGATATGATAAATATCTCTGTTGACTGCACAATGACAGGAGGAAAACTTTTGTTGTGTAAAACATCAATACATCATTCCTGTGTTTAGCAGGCTTTGCCCCAGCCAAAAAAAATTAATGTAGATTTCCTCAGTAATTATCTGAGTGATAGAAAGATAATACGGTGCAGGAATACAATAAATAGAAGGAAATTATCTAATATCCTTAATCTGCTAGGAATCATATCGAGGTGGAGGTCTTGGCTAAGTTATGGCTAACAATTAGAAAGAAAAAATTAACCCTTTCCTAGCTGAATTCCCCACACACACCAAAAAAAAAAAAAAAAAAAATCTTTAAGGAACACACAAGAGCTCTGAATTCTGAATATTATTCCAAAGGTCAGTGATGTCTTGGCAAGGAGATGATGACCCAGTGTTCTGAGAGCCTGCCTGCTCTGCTTAATAACAATACTTTACAAACAACTGCATTCACTTAACCTAACACATGACCTTGATCTGATATGGCCATAAAATGGTGTGTGCACCAAGACCTTCTGATGCAAAGTTCAAAGGAAGAGAAAAATGGTCGTTTCCTTTTGGCCTCTGTGTAGTTTATTTTACAGGGGAAAAAAAAAAAAGCCATCATTCTCATATTAGCAACCAATTTCATACTTACCACCATGCCACTGAGAGAGTTAATTGAGTTTTACTCCAAAAAATAAATAAATAAATAACAAATTCTATACCACAGACAACAAAAATTTAAATAAATTTAAATGAAAAGCCAGTACTTTCATTTTAAGAACAGCATGCAGAAAATGATCCAATTGTTCTCACCCTCTCCAAGGTTACCACATTAATGTGAAACCCAGTGATGGTTATATTCGTGTCAAAAGGATTTTTTTACTTCTTCAACAGATATTAACTCATGACATTAAAGAAGAGGGACACTGGCACAGTCAAAGACTGGGAATTAGCCACTGTTGAGGTCAGACATAAAGGGGGATGGAGACTGGGGAGGGTGCTTCCTGTCTTACTGTAAGTGAGTGTTTAAAAACTGAGTATTTATATAAAATGACTGTTGCCGTCTTTTCTGTTGTCTGTGGCCATCCCTAGGAAAGTGCCCATGAAAGCTGTCCACGTTTGAAAAGCCAGGATATAAAAGTATACAAGGCCCATTGTCCAAAGAAGAATTTAAAAGCAACACTGGTTGCCAAACTGTGCTCCCCACCCAGTTACCAAACACAGGATACGAGTCCGTTTGTTTACCTCTCACAGTTGAACGCATACAAAAAAGGTCTCTGCACAGTCCCTGACAGGTCAGCAGTCAGTGTTAAAATGCTCAAATGCTCTGATAAACCTTTCGTTTCTCGTCCCCTCCCTAGACCTACAGTCAAAGGTCTGTTTTCCTTTCTTTGGCTACTCCCTACTGCCTAACATAAACTGTCATAACTGCCCAGGACAAACGGCCCTTTTTAAACAATCAGTTCTGCCACCTCATCACACAGGATGGCACTCCCCCCCCGCCCCGCCCCCCACATACATACACACACACACACACACACACACCCGGCTTGATTTTAAAATGAATTCTGCCATGTACTTTCCCTACCACCCTGAGTCCAGAATCCAGGAGTTGTCCCTTCCACAGTGTACACCTCTGATACCATCAGCAAACACCTATCTCCAAAAGAACATCTTGGGCCTGGTTCCGTGTGACTTCCAACTTCCCACTTCCCAAGGAGGTACCGTATACAACTTTGAGAAAAAGTATATGTGTTGTGCTCTGGCTATGGGACATAACCCCAAAAGGTGGGGAAGGGGGCCGGGAGACAGGAGAGGAGGTACCTGACTGTAGAGAACGATGATGACCCGCTAATGATAGCTCATTTGGTAAAGACACTTGCTCATCTATGTTCAAACCTTGTCAAAATTATCACCACCAGGCCATACCACACAACTGCTACCAAGTGACTCTTTCACTACAGCACAGAAGGACCATCAGCTGCATGATGATTTGGGGACAGGAGCCCTTGATATCTCAGAGAAGCAGGATCTCCCAACTACTAGTGTAATAGTCCAGGGCAACGTGAACACACAGGGAAACCTAAGGACCCTGACTCCACTTGTCTGCCTTCCTCTAGGTATGTTAAGGTCACATATTTCCTGGGTCACCAAACCATGGGCCACAGCAAGCCCAGTGTCCTCAAGATGAAAAAAACAAAAACAAAACAACAACAAAAAAGAACCCACTGCAATGCTTCCCCTCTTTGCCCACGGACACAACACTGTCAGCTAGCCAGCACTCTCTGCTCAAGCTCAGATGTCAGTCTTGTGTTTGTTTCCCATTCCCGACAACAGCACTTTGGGAACTCTTCTGCTGGGGGACTTCCCCCGCTCCATGTCTTTCTGGAGCCCTCAGAGCTCAGTCTGAACTTTTATGTCTTCCCAGCACGCGGATGTGCTTTCCAAACTCTGTCTACAAGACCAAATAAGAGGTTAATCATCAGTAGCGATGGGAAGGAAGAACGCAGCCCCTGGTAACTGATAAGAGTGGCCCTGGCAGCCCTTTTTAGTGTGTCTTCAAATGGAGAGTTAAAGATCTTTAAAAAACTAAATTTTGATGCCTTTGAAAGGAAAGAAGCACAAAATAACAACAGGGGGTTATTGCCTGCAAGCCACGGGGGAGAAACTCCATAATTCTTCTTCTCCCTTTTGAAGGCTGTGAGAAATCTGATTCAAAAAAGCAACAGCAGACGGGGAAACCTCTTGAGGCTGCAACCATTTCCTGTGATCATGCATAATGTGCTTCAAAAGTGGGTTTTTACCAATTCTGTTGATCAATTGCGCCTCCTTCCTAGCCCTTCTTTTTTCTGCTGTGTTTACATCTGATGTGACTCAGTGACAAGCACTGTCTGAGACTGTGAAACAGGCCTGTCATGTTGATTTATGGGCGCATCAAACCCCAACTTGTCCAAACTGAAGCTCGCAGTTCATTAATTAGAGAGTTGTGACTTTGAAGTCAGCTTTCAGACTGTGGTTTTTAACATTTGGCTTAATTTATATGCTCTTGAATGTGGATCTCTAAGGGAAAAAACTGAAATTCCCTCCTTGTCTTTGAACTTCTTTTGACCGCACAATAATCATTTCTTTGTCCAGAGTGATGCCTGCAATCCCAGAGTCATTAAGGCGCATTGAACTGCCACTGATGAGTAAGCCCGGCTGAATTAGAAAAACAGCCAGGAAAACAAAGCTGAGAGCCTTCTGCGGGGTGATATCTCACAATTACATGCCTTCCCTCCCCGTGCCATTTCCATTTTAATTACTGTTAGTCCTTTAGATTTACATTTTAGACACTTTTTAATCTGCTCCCTTTTTTATTAGAGCAGCGCCCAGTAGCGAGCCACAGTCCTTAAGGTTGTGTCAGCATTTTCATTAATATGCCTCCTCCCCTTTACCCCAAAACTGCCCCTGCTCCGCAGGGGGTTTACAAGCAACCTGCTAAACAGGACTCCTGGGTGGGGAAACTTGGCAGAGTATAGAAAGCTAAAGGGAGGAGCCGGCATGGGGAGAGAAACCTGGGTGACTCCCAAGTGTAAAACCAGCGTCCATCCTCCTGTGAGGGACAGGGATGTGGAGGCAGTCACCTGGCAAGACTCCCTCCGCAGAGCAAAAGTGGCTGTGCATGGCTACCAGAGAAGCTAAGAAAAGAGGACAGGATGCTATCCACGGAATTACATATTTTGTTGTCGCAAAGGAGGGATACTTAAGCCAAAGCTTTGGACCACTGTGTAAATGTAGAGGGCTGGGAGAATATCCTACTACCTAGGCACAGTGGTGCTCAAGGGCTCTCAGAAGTAACAGCACCCCCAGACTCACGGCAACATACAGAAGGTGAGGTGGGGACCCCTGGGTCTACAAGGGTCACCTGCATGGGCAGAGCAGCCAAATGCAGTAAATGATAAACACTACAAAGAACTAGGACATAGGAGTAAATACAGTGTTGGGGGTGTGGGGTTTGCAGTTGTTTAATTTTGTTTTGCTAAGTACAGATGAGTTCCCCTGACTTTAACCCATGCACATGCCTTAGGCAATTAGGACATTCGCGCAACACCAAGAGGCTAAATGAAGATATCGGTATTTAATCATGTTCTAAATGACTTGTTTGCTTGTCTAACCTCACAAGAAGTAGCTGGCCAATGGAGAAGGCCATTGCCACCATCCCAAATGCTTGGGTTCATAAGGCAAACAAACAAACAAACAAACAAACAAAAATTAAATGGTGAAAAACATTAAGTGGGCATCCTTTTTCAATTGTGTCCCTCCCCAGCCAGGCTATATGCTGGTCCTCATGTGTATCAAAGGACCTCAGCAGACTGCTCAGGGTGCTGTCCCCACAGAAGAGGTACACCGCAGTGGTTAATGTAAAGTGAGGAATCGAGAAATCTTTGCACCAACAGGACAATAATTCTCGGTCTGAAAACCGAGAACCGATAGAGTCAGCTGAGTTGGGCAATTATTTAAAAGATGAATGACAGTTTAATAGCCACTAGATAGTCCCCCGAGATCTGTGGTCTGAAAGTAAAATATGCTTCATCCGTACCTCCTTCGGTTGTTTTCCAGCATGTTGCTGTTGGAGAAGTTGAAGCTGCAACTGTTCCTGTTGTTTTTTATAAAATTCTTGAAGCTGCTGCTACAGGAAAGAGAGGAGGGGACGGTAAGTAACGGGAGACCGTGACCCATGGTCCCTCTCCATGCCACGCGCAACTGTGATATGAAAAATTGCATCCTTTTTATCTGGAATGGCCCGACCTTTTACTTTGAAGCCCGACAATAAATTCCACGTGCACTGACTATTCTTGGCATTAAGGTCTGAGAAGTAATCTTAAAGATGAACCGATGGAAAACATACCATTTTCTACACAAATTAATTAAAATAAAGCAAGGGATGACCTTTGATTGTACAACAAGGCTGAGATGCCCTTGCGGGGTCTGCTCAGTCTCTAGCTCTGGCTTTCTGAATTATGGGAGGTGGGACAAGGAGGGTCCCACACTTGGATGCTTCAACAGGGTTGGGAATGTCCTCTGAGTCCTAGCCTCCTCCTTACATGGTACCGACTTCTTTCCCTGCGGCATCTATCTGTTGGGTTTAGGTTGTTTCTTCAGTCTGAGTCTTGTGTCCCTGAGACACAAGGATAGCCACAAGTATATCTGAACAGCAGCATGTGTGGAGAAAGTAAACTCTGCCTTTGAAATTAATGAACTCCAAAGCGCTTCTTTCCATGTCTAAGGACAACAACAACAACAACAAAAATCTTTAAAGGTAAGCTTTGGGGTTGAACTAGGGACTTCAACAGCTGTCTACATAAACTTGCCTCCAATGTGCGCCTCATGTTGCTTTGGTTCATGCCATTTAGAAGCCTCTTGGCTTACCAAATAAAAGACTGAAAAGCCCTCTAAGCCTAAAAGATCTTTTTCTCCTAAGTCCTATTACATCCCTAATCTCAGTCCATGGGGCAGTCTCCAGGCTGGAGCCCCGGACATGTGCCATCAATCCAGTCACCCAGAAACCAAGTGGGATTCTGTCCCACTTGGCCTTGCCATGTTCATTCTTCAACAGGGAAAGCAACTGGATGGGTGGAGGGGAACTGGGAACGGAGTTGTGGGGCATCTGGGTGGGCAGGAAAGAGACAATTACCTGTTGAAGCATGAGGGCCTGCTGCTGCTGGAGGAGAACCTGGAGCTGCTGGGGGCTCAGCACTTGCTGCTGGAGGATCTGCTGCATTTGTTGAGGAGTGATAACCTGAGGTGTCATCATAGCCACTGACACGGGAACCTAGAACAGTAACGAAGTGTCAGTAGGAAGCAAGGAAGCCACATAGCCACAGCCTCACAGGTTCAGCCTTCTTCAAGAACTGACAAATTTCCCATGTACGCATGGCAAAGGGATACAAGCACAGATCCTATGCAAACCCTAGTGCAATCATCAGTATCAATTTTATAGTAAGGTTGTTGCCAGGTGGCCAACTCAGGGCATCATAGATGGTGGGCCAATCAAGAAATGTCAAAGAGAACCCTGCAGCCAGGGTGAGTTCTGGCCAACCTTACAAGCTGAGTAGGAAGCACACCTTAACAAGGGTTACAGATTTGGGACAGATCCACCCTGGTTCTCATTAATATCAGATCTCTAGTCAAAAGGAGCTGTTAAGAAGTTCACCTACAACTTCATTTTTTTTTTTTTAGGGAGGAAATTAAGGAGGAACAAGCAGCTCTGTAGTCCCAGCTAGCATGGCCCACTTCACCTGTGGACAGTGATTTTTCAGGATCATCAAGGATGCTCAGCTTTGCTGGTGGCAGGACCTTGGACACACCTTCTTAACTTAAACCACCCGACACTTCCTGGGACGCCTTTTACCCTTCCTTATTCACCGAGCATACAGATGTCTCAATTCTTTCCTATTAAGTGTGATACCAGTAAAAGCCGCTTTCCATGACATTTCAGTGACAAACAGCTACAGTGATGAACTTGATAGCATTTCGTATTTGCAACTGTTAACACGTTTCTGCACGGGCATCGTTGCAAGGAACCTGCACACTGTATCTGAAAGGATGATGTCTTGTTCAGATAAAACTCTGACATTAAAATGACAGCCTGTCTTGGCCAAGGTTACACAAATTGTATTCAAGCGGATACCTAATGACAACGCTACGGATTCTGCGAGCTTCCTAGAATGTAATTTAGCTATTCAAAATAATCACCGCGCTTGTGTTTAATTTCCAGACTACATGAGAACCATTTTGTCAGCCCCTGTACTCCAAAAGATGCTTCAGGAAAAAATCACCCCCCCCCATAAAAAGATAAGAAAAGGGAAAAAAAAAAAAAAAAGAAAGAATATCGCATACATACAATAAAAGAAAGACAAGAGCGAGTGTCCTAATAGTAATATTTAGGCTTCTTACTTTTCTTTGGTTTTGAAGCAAATATACCAGCAAGAAGCCAGAAGCTGTAAAGGATATGCACTGTTAAAAAGGGTCTGCTGTCATCTCCTGTATTACAATAAAAGGTAATAACATGTTTTGCACTTTGCCTGTGCGCCACTTTTTTTTTTAATTTTTTTTTTTTAAATCCTGCAAAAAATAGTTAATCAAAAGATAAAAGATTTAAAAAAAAATCTTTTGGGGGGGAACAGTAAGCAAAAGAGAGAAACGGAGTGTTAATTTTATGTAACATAATGTCTTAATATGCAGTTTATCTTGACTTTTTCACATGACTTGCCCTGTCATTTGCATAGCGAGCTCTCATTCCTAATTTCACACTCATTATGCACTGATGTCCCGATTTCTCAGCATCACTAATTTTGATGAACTAAAAATGGTTCCTGAAGGTCAGACTCACATACAGTGAGCCTTCTCCTCTGTTGTGGTGGTGTGTTGTGTGTTGCAGGGAATCTGGGGAAGTTCACGTGCAAGTTTCACATGTTTAGAGAGCACGAGCTAGAACACCCCGGAAATGTCATTAACCCCACGAGGAGAGGTCACCCATGAGCTCTTCCCATGGCAGTGGTCCTTTAAGTGTAGATGTAGTTACACTGTAATTTAAAACAGATGGGCATGTCTGAATATTTTTATATGCAAAAAGGGACAGATGTATATGAATGGATAAATTATCCTTTTAAAAAGATAATTCGCAGCATGAAATATCACCAATGATTGGAACACTGAACTTGCGTACAGTCTAGGGCAAACGCCAAGAAGACATTATGAAAACACCCAACCATCTACGCATTAATTCCAATTAGTCGACTTTGTCTTCATCCAGAAGAAACTTTCAGAATTTCTAACTGTGCACTGGGTGCCAACTGCTATCTCTGGAGCTCCTGGAGCCAACATATCACAATAGAAGTTTACTATTCCTTGAGAGTCCCGTAGCCATACAGGAGGCTCCCCGAAGCAAACAAAGGAACCATGTTTAGGATTTCTTTTTCTCTCTGCCTTTCTTGGATGACGTACAACACAAATACCCGTGAGCCAAGCGGCTAATGGCAATGGACAGGAAAACAGACAGGAACAGGGTGGTGTAAAAATCTAAGCTGGTGCTGAACACGAACCTAACAGAACCAGGGCAGAGAGACAGTACAGGATCAGTCACCTCCTCCTCATTTTTAAAAGAGATCTGAAAGCCCTGGGTTAGAGAGTAGCACAGCTAAGCTGGGAGGAGGGGGTGATGGACATACCACAGGGGCTACATAGATGCATGAATATCAAATCTCTTCCAGCTAGATAAAGAATGTATTGTACAGTCTATACATTACCCTTTAATAAAGGTGAGTTAAACTATTGTAGGTAATGTGTTCTTTTTACTGGATATCACATATTTTAAAAGCCTTTAATTTTTGGGCATGGTAAAAATAGTTATGTGTCTTTTTAAACGAGAAACACCCTGGTTCCCTGACTGTCAATAAAAAGGGTGACCAGGGAAAGACTGACAGGTGTGGGTAATTTTTTAAATCCTCGCCGAGAGCCAATGGTTTCCAGCTCCTTTTCCCACAGTTACTTCTTCATTGTTGGCAGTCGAGCTGCAGAACAGTAGAATGAACTTGACTCTCCCCTGCTTGTTCCCTTTGGACACTTTGATGGAGGGTCTGATGAGTAATAAAACGCTTCAAGCAGCAGGCGCAGCCCAGCCAGGGACAGGCACAAGAAGCCTGAGTAACCCTTCCGAGTGGAGCGGTTTCTGAGTAATCAGAAGTGGGCCATTATATCCTGATGGCTTGAACTTGGCTTTTACCATCTGAAACCACGGTTTCACAGGCTTCACAGTAGTTAGCTCCCAGCCACCGAAGTGGGCAAGGGAGCTTCATTTACAAATGCAGAAGAAAAGATTTTGGTTGCCCCTTCCCCACCCCCTTCATGTTTCTGCTCCAACATAGATCAGGACAAGAGGCTGTAGCAAGGCTTCAGAAAAGTATCCGAATGGAGCAGAAACAAGAGGGGGGAAAAATAGAGCACAATTTAAGGTTTTAACTACTCGAGAATTATGGCCTATATATACACTCCCTAATTCCCGGTGTCCAGCTTTCTCATGTACCCTGTGCCTAACCATACTAGGAATCAAAGGGCATGCAGTACCAGCGAGGGCCTATTACAGCCCACACTTTATTACCCATTACTACTGAGGTCATTAAAGGCAAGAGTGATTGTCGAAGCCCTCACCTATTGATCACTGTAACTGCTATCATTTAATCCTGTGTTGAATGTCTGGAAAGCAGCTAAAGGCACACGAGAGAGAGAGAAAGAGAGAGAGAGAGGTTTAGCGTTGAGAAATACGGCCAAAGCTTAGAAATTACACTTTGATTCATAAAATCTAGCCAGTGGTTTAAATCAATAGTATTTAAAACAGTCATGTGAGGTTTTAACTACAGCTGTCTAATATTTATAGGGCCCTCATTGAAAGTGTTCCACAAAAACTAAACTTTGCCCCCCCCAACTCCCTGACACCCACCTTTCCCTCCTGGAGTTAAGAAGTCACTTGATGCTTTAGGTAGCCCACAAGTGCTTGTGCCCTATCTGGGAGTTGAAGATACCTGATTCTTCCTCAAAAGACAACTTAAATATAAGGCAAAGAAAAAGAATTATCCCTGTTGTGTGTTCCCAGTCTGCTGTGTAGGAACTCACAATGACTCGCAGCACGATTCCCTCTAGCTGCCTTCAGGGATCAGAAAAATTCGGATAAAACTTCTGGCAGACATTTAAAGCATTGGAAAACTGAACTTAAATACACATGTGCACTCACAGTTAACATTCTTTATTTGAGCTTTCAGGGGATAGCGTGAATTTAAAAAAAAAAAAAAGTAAAACCAGTGCACGGTATAATGCTGGCTGATTGTGATGGGGTGTGGCCCACCCCAGGTGCACACACACCCGCCCGAATGGCAGAAATACAGCTGTGCTTGGACATCTGAACGTGGCTAGTACGGGCCTGCTGCTCCTTAATACCAGCAACTAGGGAAGCATCTCAAACACCAGTGCCTGCTGGTGAAGGCTCAAGCGCGGCTGCTGGCATTGGCCTTCTCCTCCAAAGGGGCTCTCTATCATTGGAACGCTTGCAAAGCTATTAAACAATGCCCTTTGCTTTCTGTTTTCTCTTACTTACAAGTGGGGGGAGGTAGGCAATGGTGAGGAGGGGTGTTGAAATTTCAAAAGCAAACAAACAAACAATAATAATATAATAAAAAAAAAAAAACACCCTCACAGAAACAATACTTGGTTCTAATCTAGGAGACAATTGAAGGAATTGGGTGGGAGGCAAGATGACACAATATAAATACTGAAAATAACATGCTATCATTGCTTTCTCCCCCTTTCCTTTACACTGAGGCTAACTACAAGTAAACACTGCCCAGCATAAACACACATAGACTTTGTCCGTTCACATCCTCTCCTAATTACTGTGTGTGCAAATCAGATAACAGAGATGGTAAAAATGAAGCAGTGTTTTCATTAACTGTCTACATCACAGTAATTCCATTAAATTATTTTCAAAGAATTATTTGGGAACTATTTTCCAGCCTCTGATCATGAGCCACATGGATGGCCCCAGAAACTCACTTGCTTTTCCATACTTCGAGCAGTGTTTGGGTGGTAACCAATGCGGTTAGGCAATGTCACCCAGTCAGCCACATAACGAGAGCAAAACAAATTAAATTAGAAGGCTCTAGAACGTCAAAACAAAAGGAAACAAAGAAAATGGCTCTATTTTAAGAAAAAAAAAAAAGGAATTATGCCCAATTTTCTAGGATCATAAGGAAGTTAGCTTGTATGTGTACCAGTAACCACCTGGGAAAATATAGGCCAGTTTTCAGAATTAATAGCTAATAGATACAATCGATCAGCAGACATCAAAGTCTCCATGTCACTAAAAAAAATTAAAAACAAAACCAACCAACCAAACAAACAAACAGAAAACCCCAAACTCAGATCAAGTACCATGCAACAAGATCTGTATCATAAAATGGGGGGAAATATATTTCTGGCATAATATTTCTGTCTTTAAAAAAGAAAAGAAAAGAAAAAAGGCATGGCATTCATGTGGAAAGTGTAATTCTCTTTGACTGTGGAACGCTGCTCTTTGTAGAACTCTTTTAGACTTAGCTATTTTGCCATAATACTGTACAAAGCATTAAGGCAGGTGATGGTTATGATGTTAATGCAAAATCGTCTAAGTATTCTCTCCTCAGCCCACTGCTCTCCCAGCAGCAACACAACCACCTATTAAAATCATGGCGAGAGAGGGAGAGAGAGAGGGAGAGAGAGAGGGAGAGAGAGAGAGAGGCCTCTTTAAAATGCAATTAGCATTTCATTTTTTATCATCTTGTTTATTACATTCTATCAAATCGAGGCTATCTTCCTTTCAAAAAGAATTGTTAAGGCTAATACTTGCCTGCCAGTCAGGAGTTATTTCAGGTTACCAACCCCAAGAAGCCATGTCTCCCAGAGTTCAGCTCTTTTTGTCTTTACATTAGAAACAAATGATACAATTCCTATTTGTCTACAGCGCAGGGCATGGCTGAAGGCTGCCCCATGGCTCTTTACCATTTCCCAGGCAGGCAAGGTTATGCCACTAAGTGCCAGCCTAATTGTTTAAGCTCTAATAAATATCAGCTTCATTTGCATAAAAATGTAAAGTTTACATAAATTAAATCGCTTCTCCCATTAGCAATTGTTAAATACAGGAGACAATGAAAGCCACACAGGAAAATCATCACTTGCTAAGAACTAATCTCTTCCACCTCGAAACCACTATTATTTATTGTTGTTGTTATTATTATTACTATTATTATTATTTAAATCGAGAAAAAATGCTTTGCCTTTCCTTCCTCAATCTTCTTTTCCTGTAGGAGGTCTCAAAAACTATTTAGAGTGAGTAAAATGTGCTAACATTTCATATTAACAAAAACAACAAAATCATTTTTAAGTGCTGACTGAGAATGGGGAGGTGGGGATGAATAGTCCAGAAAGTTCCTTAGAAAAGATTTGGCCTACAAATCTTTGAACTCTTGAAGGGACAGGGAAGAGACATTAGCTAAGTAAGTTCTCTTAAACTAAAACATTGTTACAAACAATGAAAAAGATAGCAACCACATCAACCCTGTTGAGAAATGTGCACCATTAAAGCAAGCAAGAAAAATCTGTAGATAGTTTTAAATCAAGGGTTACTGTTACATGGGGGAAAATTAAATGTTTACTTTCCCCTTAAAAAAGATTTTTTTTTCAATTAAATTGATTATTCTCCTTACTTCAAGGATATTAGTACAAAAAAGGTTGCGTGATTGAATACAATTAAATATTTATAAATAAACAAACAAATAAACAAATAAACAAACAAACAAATAAATAAATGGGCAGAGCCAAAGTTGAATATGGATTTACCAAGACGCTCCCATTTCCTTCTACCTTTTCAGGAATTCCTCATGCAGTTTCTCACCAGAACTCCAACACTTCACCTGATACATCACAGTTAAGCCAAGGGGTGCAAATGAGATTCTAATGAGGAAAAACATCAGTTGCTTCCTTGACAATTTCTCCATTCATTGATGTATTTCTAATAAAGACAAAAACCCAACCAAAGAGAAAAAAAAAAAAAAAAAAGCCTTGTAAAATCAGCTCAAATGAGGGACTCGTGAAGACCTTGCCTCACGTAGTAGTGTGACAAGAACAACTGAGCAAAAAGCTATCTTCAGGGACAAAAAAGAAAAAAGTAAAAGAAAGAAATTAAGCTGCCACAACTGTAACAGGTTAGATGAAAAAAAAATCAAATTTTAATGTATTCTCCCCTGTGTCATCTTGTTTTGTCAAGACATCAAATAGAATTGGGAAGTACAAAATAACAAGCCCCTGAGAAATCACAGAGGCTGACCTTTTTGATGTTGTTGATTTACCTTGTTCTCGGTTATTTGAACAATGATGTTTCAGATTTGAGGGCAAGATAAAGCTTAAGAATTAAAACATGATACCGAGGTGCTCTAAACAGCTGTAAGGAGCGCACCGGCACATTTAGCCCACACTTTCATTGATTAGTTGCTTTAACCCCGTGAGAACATGAGGGCTAATGCACGGGCTTGGTAGTAATTCTCTTTTCACTCTAAATTAATTTTCTCCCCACACAACTGCCCCGTTGGAAGAAGGACTCAGAAAAGAGTATCTATCCCTTCTTATCACCTAAAAGGAGAGGCCCAGGTTAGCTCTGCCAGTAACCCAAGTCCCCATGATGTACAGACAGATGTTCAGCAATGGAGGACCTGAGTTTCTGTGTTACACTGGGAGGGGGGTAGGGAGGGAAGCACTGAATGCAGAAGACAGGCACTCTGAAATGACTCAAAACAGGTTTCAAAGAATACCATGCTGTCCCCCACCAAAAAAGACATAACTCACACCAAACAACAGTTTTAGTTTACAGGGTCAAGACTTTCCGCAAATATACCACTGCAGGTAAGCATTAAGTTACAGACTTCTTGTCCCGATTCTAACCCATGTTAGAATGTACAGCTGGACATCTCAACAGCCAACACAAATGCGAGCCTTCTACGAAATCTTATGACAAGGACCCATGCAGAATGATTTCTATATGTAAGCAGCTTCTACCAAGACATGTATTGAAACAAAAAGATGCAAGCAGATATGAACATCTGTTTAAACACAGCAAAGGTACATGAGGCAGTGTTTGCAAGCACTAGATATTATAAAGACCAAGGCAGTTAACAAGGTTATGGGATGATTGTAACTCCTTGTTACTGAGTGCAGCACTTAACACGCAACACACAGAGAGACACAATGTATGCCTTTAGTCACTCTAACCTTTTCTGGTCAACTGTTGCTACGGTTTTTCCTTGACTGTAAATCACGAGGAGCTACCTCCAGGGGCTTCTCACTGATCCGCTGTTTCCCAGTTACTCAGAGTGTCCTTTGAAAGTTCCCCTTAGTGATGTTCGTCCACAACGAAACCACATAATAAAATGAATTTCTCTAAGCTTCCCCTTTTTTTGCCAATACAAACTGTACTCAAATTTTTAGTATGAGCTGAGAATCTGGCCACTTGCATTCCCTCCTGATCGTCACAGAGACGCAGTAATTCAAACGCCATCCCTGCCACATTAGCCACGACAAAAGCTGGACTTTGATTGTTTTTAATTCATCTGGATTTTAATTTCCCTGTCTCTTGCCATTGTGTGGATGCTGGCTGAAAAGTTGCAGGACTGGTCAGTGTCATAGAGGAGTTTATCTTTCGAGTGACAGGTCCTGACAATGTGCAAATGTAAGGCTGTCATGGAGAGGGTTGGTTTTTAAGGTACATTTAATTGCAAACAAAAAAAAATTTTTTTTTCCCAAATCAACTATTCCTATCATAAGCTTTCTGATAATTTAGTTTACCAACTGAGCAATGTTATGCAACACTGCATGCCTTTAGATGTACTGCTTTAGCTGTCTGAGATTTAATTAAGATCACAGCCTCTAAAATCCCTGTCAAATGAAAATTCAGAGAAGACAATACTCTACATAGCTTCATGTACAACGCTGCCATTCCATCTCTGAAAAAAATATGAGTTAATCCATGTTTCTATGGCTGCAGACAAAAAGTTCACTAATTTTATTTTCTTTTGACACTTGGGTTGTTTTCTATTGTTTGCCGTAAGTAAGATCACTCCCTTCCAGGGAGGGAAGGGGGGGGGGGGAGAGAAGAGAAAAAGCAAGTGAGACATGCTGCAGAAAATGCCGTTGACATTATTATCCAACATTATCATAGCTCAGCTATGATGTCATCAATTTTCATATAACAACCCAAACTCAAAAGTTTCATCTGATGAAACGTGTTTATTAAAACACACAACACAAAAGCCTACCTCCTTTCCATTACTTGGATTAAGTCACTGACAGGCCACGTTTCCTATTCCTTTAAATGGTCAACTTTCTGTTAGACAAGCTACAGGCAGATTTGGGGAGGAAAGGTAGTTCTTCAGGAGAACTAGCAAACAGAAAAGTCCACTCGTAGCATTCTGTAAGGAGTGCTCAAGGTTGGAAAACAAATGTCTTTAATACATTTTTATTTCTTCTGCACTAGAATTGACCTGTGCTAATTTATCTTAAAGAAGGTGTGTGGGGGGAGGTGGCGGAGTGGTGTTTAACACAGTCAAATGCATTTGAATTTGCATCGTTTTGATATTTGGTTGCTTATGTCATGCCTTCAAAATGACAGGTGCTTGCAGTTTCACTCTTGACGGCCACTATACAAATAACTGTCTTGCCTGAAAGGGCTAATGCAGTACTAATGAACAATAAATCAACTTTGATTATCAAGTGTCAGCCCACAGAACTCTATCACATCCCAGTGATACTGGCAGCCAGTGTCTGGGCAGGCAGTCTGTATTTCGGTTTCATTTTTACACACTTTTCACTTAAATGTGTCAGGCAGCTACAAAGAACCACATAAAACAGAGGCTTTGCTTTCCCCCACCCCCACCCCCCAGGCTGCAAAAATTGCTCATCTTGATTTGCTTTACTGAGTGATGAATCCAAGATATCCTGCTAGTCTCATAAGCAGCAATAACAGCAACGCACATCAAACCCTGGCGTGGAATCTCAAGTTGATTATGGTTGAGCACTCTGCTCCTAACAGGCGACTTTGTAACACTTTACCACGTACACCTCCTTTGACTGCACATACTTCATGGAAAGTATCTCACAAACAAACAAACAAACAAACAAACAAAGCAAAAGGACCCCCTCGGCAATAAAGAAGTCACTTGCATCTTTAACTGGGAAAAAAAAAAAAAAAGAAATCGTCTTTTTACCCTAACTTCCTAATGATAAAGCACATGTAAGCTTTTTTTTTTCCCTCAGGCAGATTAGTCACTGATAGTATGATTCACGTTTCCTGTTATCAGCCTTATTTTTCCCCCAAATGTGTCACTTTCAGAATGTTGGAATCTATGGAAATGAGGTGATTTGCATTTTTAAATGGGCTTGATTAGAACATTTGGTCCGTGTGGACCAGCACAAAACAATTATCAGACATTTTGGTTGTAACCGGAAGGCCTTGAAGGAGTTAACCCCACGAAGGAAGACACTACATGTGCTGTGTTCTCGAACTACCATCCTCTGTTTAAAGGTCCTCGGCTTCCCATCCCATTCTTGGAAGGGGGAAAAAAAAGTCCCGTTTGCACTGACCATCTCGGTGCTGAGAGTTGAGTAAGCCACACGTAGGGCCAGTTCAGATGGGAGTTCATGGTGACAAGCCTTCAGGTTCCTGTCCTTTCAAACCCCAACCCTTGCTCACTACTTTATGAACGTGGCCAAGTAATGCCACAGTGGATGCGGATCTCCAACCTGCCGGAGTGCACGGCACAGCCTGCCTGCCTGCCTGCCTGCCTGCCTGCCTGCCTGCCTGCCTGCCAGCCAAGGTACTGGGCTCTCTCCTTGCTTCACTTCTTCCTTACCGTGAGTGCGAACTCCTTGAATAGCAACAGCTAAGCTGCAAAGGCGCCTGGACAGACAGAAACAAACTACCAGAAGCAAAAGAAACCGCCACACTGGTTCCACTGAGACTGAAGGCTTCTTTTCTATTTCACAGGCTCTAGGAGTGACATGAATCACATACCCTAGATGGATGCCCCCACCACACAGACACACACACACACACACATACACCACACACACACCAGGGTTGTAGAGGGATGGCACAGAGGAATTGCCAAGAGGGCTTTACCAAAGTGGCTGCGTGAAGGCCACACCAGCGGAAAATGAAACGCCAACATCGGGGAAAGATGCGGAGGGAAAGAGATAAATACACGCAGGACTTTCTCCCAACTCCACTTCACCCAGAACAGTTTTTAAAAAGAGACAAGAGAGCGCAACAGAGAGCGAGGGAGATCTGTGTCCAGGACCCACAGGCCTGGCTTCTCACCCTCCTGTTCCTCTCCGCTTCTACTTCCAGAGCGCAACTCCACTCCAAGTTGATCAACAGCACCCGGGCTGGTGCTGCCGAGCCTGAGAGTCAAGTTGAAGGCTGCGGGGCGCCCCAGCCTTCCCTGCCGAGGTCCCCGGAACCCCAGGAAGCTGGAAGTGCATAGCCCGGGATGATGGGATGGGTTGGGGGAGAGGAGGAGGAGGACGAAGACAAGGAGGAGGAAGCGAAGCGGGGCAAAGACGGAGGAGGACTGGGACCAACCTGATACTCTCCATGTAGCCGCCAGGCGCGCGCAGCCGGCTCGGGGCGCCCGCGCGGGGCCGGGCTGGGTCCGGCGGCCTCGGTGCAGGCGGACTGCACGCGCAAGGGGCGCTCGGGCTCGCGGGCTGCCGCGCCGCGCCGCGCCCACCCGCCCCGCCTTGCTCCACCAATCACAACCCGCCTCTAAACACCCCGCGCCGCCGCTGCGCCCCACACAATGGGCTCCGCCCGCGCCCCGCGCCCCGGCCCCCTCCGCGCGCGGCAGGTGAAACCGACGCTCGGCCCCGCCGCCCGCCTTTTGTCTCCCCAGCAACTCCTCTTTAATTGCTGTTAACCTGGTGACCCCTCTCCCAGGCTGATGTCTGGACCGGAGCCGGGCACCGCGCCGGGGCGCACATCTCCTTCCCCCCCCCCCCCCCCTTCTCTCTCGGCCCCCTGGGCTCTGCTGCCCAGCGGGCTTTGGGGAAAGGGCTTGTTTGTTTCCTCTTCGAAACTGACAAAAGAGTTGTGCTAACCTTCCGGGACGCGGGGCAGGAGGCCCCCCCATGCGCCCTCCGGCCAAGAAAGACTACAACCCCAGCTGCTCTGATCTACCGAACCGGCCCAAGGGCAGGCTTGCGGGGCGCCAGGCTCTGCCTTTCCTCGAAAACCCGCCTCGGTGGAGAACTTTCACTTCACGTCGGCGATGGGGCCCAGCCTTCATCTCTCTGCCACCCTTGCGGATCCGGAGGCCACCTCACAGAGTGTGCCTGTTCATGCAGGGAAGGAACCCCACATGGGGCTCCAAATAATTCACGCAACGTGCTGCCTCCTCGCTACTTCCCCTCTAGAACGACAGCTGCCACACGTTTGCTAAGAAGTAATTCTTGAAATTCCTTTCTTATTTATGCAACATCAGCCACAACAAAAGCGCCTCTCAACAGCACTTTGAGATGACCTCGGTTAGAAACACTCACTGCTTAGATGCTGAGAGCAAGAGCGAAGGGCAGTTTTTCTTTTTCTTCTTTTAAAGTTACCAACAATGCTAAACTTTGTTGGCTCAAGTGTCAGGATTTAAGTGGCAGGTTAGCCTACAAGGCAACAGCAGTTTCAGAAATCACCTCTCAATTCTGCTGTTTCCTAACTTACAGAAAAACTTTCTGGTTTGTGCATTGATTAACAACAACAACAACAACAACAACAAAACAACCCACAAATTTTTATTTTCTTGAAAATAACCAGGCAACAGGCTAGTGAAATCAATGATCATCCATTTCTCAACTTGAACCATTAAAAAAAACAAACAACAACAACAACAACAAAAAAAAAAACAGAGTATAACCCACATTCCAAGACTTTTTACTTGAAAGTTCTTTTCAATTTGAGATGCATTAAATGATTAAATATAGGTTGCTACAAATCAGAAAGCACACTGACACATTAGAAAAATCAAGAAATCGCCTGGACTTCTGTGAGGTCAACAAGAGATAGACAACCCCTCCCCACCCCACCCCAGGAATCTGGCTGGAAAACCCAAGAGTGCCTCCTTGCCTTCCCCATCCATTCAGGTGTTAAATGGGTTCAGCACACAACACTTTCCACCCCGGAGTGTTTTGTGTCAGATAACAAATTTATTAATGGTCTTTGTTTTTTCCGGGTCACATAAATGTCACCCCACCCTTTCATGAATATTCAGTAAAGAACCAGGGTGGCTTTGAGAATAGGGTTCTGGAAGGGCCTTGAATTTGCCAGAACACCCTAACCCCCTCCATCAGTAGAAATTAGGAGTTTTAAAGAAACAGGGTGTTTCTTTCCAGAAGGGCAGGCAGCAGCCCCAAAGTAGGAAATGAAAATAAGAGGAAGTTTTCCCCAAACCAACACCCCTCAAAAAGTAGAAACAACCATTTTGAAACACACAGTGATTTAAAAAAAAATTTTTTTTAAATTAATTTGAGAGTTTGAGTGTGACCAAAGCTAAGGTGAGCTTGAAATAAACACCGTGAGCCTGAGATCTGCAAGCGGCACCCATAAAACTCATACATGCTTTGGCAAGTAGGGCTTCCTCCACAAAGGCCAGTGTTTATCAGTTAATAGTCTCTAGGAGCTTCAAAACAAACAATAAACAAACAGGCAAACAACAACATTACAGACGCTCAGGACCCAGCTGTGGAGGCCGGCCTGACACAAAATAATTAAAGGCTGATGCAATGCTCATGGTAATGCAAGCACTAAATTGCACAGTGGTGGCTGGGAGCACCACAGGACTGTAGCGCAGGAGGGAGCACTGGGAGGGATGGGAAGGCCCCTTGGGGAAGCTGTGTGTGAAGGGCTGATGGCTTGGATAAGAGGAGACTAGACCAGACAGAGGGAAATGGCTTAGCAAACAGCCCAGAGGCCACCTGGAGGCCAGTCCGCCCTCTTCAGATAGATGACAAAGTGACTTGGAGCCTAGTACTGGGAAAGGAATTACACCAATAGGGAGAAACCTGTGTTTCTTTGTAGGAGCCTGGGACACTTTGGGCTAATTTTAGGAATCCTCAAAAAGGTGGCCTCATAAGGTTTTTGGCCCTGAGACTGGCATTCAGGGAGAGTTGCTACATCTTATACCTTGAGGAAAATATAAAATTTTTAAACCTTCCACTAACAGAGAAGTCATGGTTACTGCCATTTTTAATTACCCCCAACATGAGGTTGTTTTGGAAAAGCTGGGGCAAAGAGACAACGACAAAAAAGAAAAAAAATAAAAATAATTAGGATTATTATGGGGGCGTTAGCTTGAGTTACTCAGCCCCAGGGGCTGATGCCATTGTAACTTCAATAGAAATTACCATCCCATTTTTTGGAGGAAGAAACCGAGTTTTAGTAATGCAATCTGGGAGCCAGGCTTGGTGGTCAACATGTCTGTAATACCAGTACTTGGGAGGTAGAGTTAAGAGTTCATGGTTATTTTCGACTACATAACAAGTTCCAGGCCAGCCTGGGCTCCATGACAATTTGTCTCAAAACAGAAAAACAAAAACAAATAAACAAAACCCCAGCAAGGCAGAGTGGTTTTGCTTCCCTGTGAGTCAAGCATGCCTCACACCACAGCTCTATAAGGCAAAGCAGACACTGGATGATCGAAAAAGGCTGGAGTGGGGGTGGGGGTGGGGGGTGTTGACGATTACACAAACCGGATATCTGAGGTAGGGGTGGGAGTGGCTCATGTTTAAGGAAGAGTGAAGGAAACAATAAATACTGTACTTAAAAATATTTGCGATGCCCACATCCTAACACCCACAACAGACACAGTCTTGTTCAAACACCACATATTAAGAAACCTGTCAGTTGCTAAATGAGTCCATTGTGCAGCTGGCTGTGCACTTAAGAACAGATTACTATGATCCCACACCAAACTCTAACCACCAAATCATACACCTGGGACTTGAGTTGGGGATTCTGTTTGGTTTTGCAGAGCCTCAGACTTGAACAGAGAAGAAAGTGAAAGGTTTTACTGCCTATTCCAAAGAGGGGACTGGAGACAAGGCGCATTAGAGGAAGAGGCAGAAGGAGCACCCCCTCATGACGTTATTGGACATGTTGATGAATGGTGCCACAGCACTGAGGTAGATTTGGTCACAGGGCCCTGGCCCATGTGCTTCTCAGCATCTGCTTGCCCAGAGCTGTTTGAATAGAGCTAGAGAAAAGACACCGTGATGGATCCAAAAATGAACTGTGTCTGAGAGGCCAAAATCTAATGCAAGTTCATGGTCTTCTTCCAAAGGCTGCTTGCATCAACAACCCCCGCCCTTTCCAATTAATTTAGTAGAGTAGCCAGAATACTATGACAGAATTTAAAAAAAAAAAAAAAAATCTATCAAGTGATTTTTTTACTAAAGCCTGGGGATGGAGAGTTTAGGTCCTTCTCCACCCAGCCCCACGTCTGATGGATTGCTTCTTCAGAGGGAACTTCCCTACAGGATTCCTCCAAAGACCAGCGGCAGGGCCAGCCAATTAGAGTTACTAAATTGCAACAGCCACGGCCCTTTCCTGAGATTTGGACATCTGTCTCTAAGGAACCCCGTTTCTGTCTTGATTTAGGCAGTGCTTTTACTTAAAAATATAAATTAATACATCATCCATCTGCAGGGAGCCAGAACAGTTAGCTGCCTATCGATACTGTTTGTGTCGCTGTTACATCTACGTTGACAGTGCAACTAATTATGTTGTTTTTCATCCGAGCCTGTTAGTTTGGCCAAGGGGAAAGTCTCTGTTGCACTGGAGGTTGAATTTCTCTTTACGACAGTTTCCGAATCGCCATTCACATCTTCCCTGATTGCAACACTTTATAATGCCAGTATTGTGGAGTAACATATATACATACACAATATGCCATGTCAACATTCAGGGAACTTATAATGGGGCCCATGCGCTAAAGAAAACATTTACCAAAATAAATTTTAAGAGTTTAAAGATTCTTCATTGAGACAGTCTGAAAAGAAAAAGAGAAAAGAGAAAAACAAAACAAAACAAAACAAAACACCCTTCATGATAAATGTGGTAAACAAAATCATCCAAAGAAAACACAACTTATCTGAGCCCTGCTTCTAATTGACTGGTAAATTGTCCTCCCTTGTTTATGATCAAGCTATATTCCCTTGCTTTAATATGATGTGAAATTTATTAGTGTGTTGCTTCTGCCATGGGGCTATAACAGATTACATGGATGTATGTAAAATTCTCAAAATCTTCTCCCCTCCCTACCTCCCATGGGTTTTATCCTTCACATCAGGGGGAAAGGCCCATCTGCACCATGTGATATCATCATGTCCCCTCCCCATAATGGCAGCACTCACGGCTTATCCGGACATTAACCCTGGGTAGGAAGCTTAACAAGAGGGCACTGAAGAGGAATGAAAAGATGGCTCTTGGGGAAAATGATACTCTTTTTTAATTTTTTTTTTAACATTTAATTAGGTAGAAACTCGCTGATATCAGATGAAGCCACTGACCACCTTTAGTGGAGTCAGCTTTTCAGGAGGCCTGTGGTGTGAGTGTGCTACAGGCAGGGGAAGAGGCAGGAGAGGCATGTCCTATCTTGCCCTGGGAACAAAGCTCACAGATCCTCCTCCTAGGCCACGCCACCCTCCTCTGACCCTAGGTTGACACACCCTTGTGTCAAAACCTTCTTTACGCCTGCCCTCTGCTGGTAAGCCTGCCAGGATTAGGAAATTCCATCTATCTCAATTTATTTCGAAGACAACTTTTAAAAGCCAGGCAGAGAGATGTGTTAAGGATCTGCTAACTGAAATACATAGAGTAAAAGGTTGAAGCAAAGCAGAGGGATGGGCGGGGGCACCAACAATGATGTGTGATACTTTAAACAGACAAACCTATATCCCTCTCTTCTACTGCCTACTGGCTCATACAAACTTTGTATTTTAGCTTGCTTAGGAGAGCAACCTGCATGACTGCTGGGCATCCTGCCTTTTCTTGCTTACTCTCCAGGGAGAATATGTCAGCTCATTTTCAATAAAACACCTTCTTAGCAGTAATGGGCCACTATTACCATTTCAATAGTCCCTGAGGTTTCATGATCTAGTATATTTAGCTGAGTCAAGTTCAAGTTTTCTTCTGGCATGCGGAAGATTCATAAAAGGAAGAGGGCCCCCGCTTTGGCCTGTCTGGAAGTGAAAAACAACAGCTTAACTTTTGAATCAGTAGCTACAGGGATGACCCCCAAACAAAGGGAAGCTGGTGTACCTCAGGCCCCATTCAGCTACCCAGCACCTGCAGGCCAGCCTGAAGACTGCGGGAGGGCTCTGGCTTTTAGGAGGTAAATTTCCACAGTGGTGTGCTGAGGTTTAACAGTGCAACCCTGTCAGTGTCCATGGGAAGCGTGAAGCTTGTACAAATCCCTGCATAGCATTTCAAAGCTATATCTTGGGGACGGGAAGATGAAGCTTAGCAGTTTCAACCTCAAAAAGCATTCAGAAGTTGTACTCCTGACAGCACTTTAGATGCCGAGTAAATGCTCTTAGAAAGGACACCCAATCCGGCCGACACTAAATCTTACACCCGGGAAGCCCACACAGGGCCGTGGAATCCCCTCCAAAGATAATTGCCTTCCCCATGGCAGCGTGGCTACATGGAAAGCATGCTCTGCAGCTCACAAGCTCCTGACAGCTTGCTTTTCTTTCTTTAACAGTCAGCGATCCCACGCTCAGACACTTAACACCCTACCTTTAAGAGTGGCCTAGCAAAGCGTAAGAGTGTATCTGTTTTAGAGAGAAAAGTTAGAAGGCCTGCTCTGGGCACAGTGGGGGAAGGGAGCAGAGGCTGAAGAGAGAAGATTCCTGCAGAAACAGGACCATGGGAAGGGAATCTGAGGGGTCCATCCTCATAGGCAACCTGGGACTCCTCAAGCCAGTCTTTGAAGGTTCATGACGTTTCTCGCCAGTTCTAAGTGCTGGGGCCCACATCCAACAGGCACGGAAAGAGGCAGGCAGGCAGAGCTGTTATAATCCAAGGTGGCCTTGGGTAGTCTGGATCCTATCCTTGACATGGTCATGAGTGAATATGGTAGCTTTGGGTAAGTCATTTCCATTCTTAGGGCCTACATATTTCTCCCAGACAAAGAGAAAGATGGATAGAACTGAGCCTAGCTGACTTTAATCTACAGGTATTATCTGCTTATAGTTACAGTCATATGTAAAACAACTGGAAGATGGTTTAAAGCTAGAGAGAGAGGTGGAGAGATGGTTCAGTGGCTAAGAGTACTTGCTGCTCTGGCAGAGAACCTGGGTTTAATTCCCAGCACCTATGTGACTGCTCAAAATCATGTGTGTGGCTCCAGCTCCATGGGATCTGATGCCCTCTTCTGGCTTCCTTGGGTACCTACATCGTGTACAAGAACAAAGAGATGCTAGGGGTAATGATGCATACCTGTAACCTCAGCACTGGGATAGAGAGTAAGCAGTTCAAAGCCATCCTTAACACACACTGAATATAAGGCTAGCCTGGCAGTATGGACCTTGTTTCAAAACAAAACAAACAACAACAGCTAAGGTAGCTTGATTCTTAGAGTTTAACAATCAAGACCAAGTCACCAGTAAGACAGAGAAGAAGAACCACAAGAACTGGGTTGGAAACTTTCCACAGCTGACAGGGATACTGGTCTGGAGAACAAACCCTGTTGTCTGGGTGTGGTGGTGCACACCAGCAATCCCGTGAACAGGGAGGCTGAGGCAGGCAGGGCACGAGTTTGAGGCAAGGCCAGGCAAGCAACAAGCCCTGGTCACAAAGACAAGCAAAAGGCAGTTGCAGGGGGGTGGGGGTGGGGGGGCAGACACAAGGGAAATACCAGCAGTTGTGCTGCATGGAATAAGTCACAGTCACACACATGCTTCATGACACGGCTGATTCTGCAGAGATGAGGTCTTAGATGCAGACCGGAGATGCCCTAATTTCCAAATACAATTGTGCTCTTTGACCATACAACTTTCTCCCTCTCCCTTAACCACCTTGCTTGGTTTGTGTCAATTGCCCGAAGCCTCCTCCTACCAGAATCATTGCTGAATTTCCTCCCGAGCCAGTCACCTGACTCTGTGTCATTCTGGAAATAGGTGAAAGGGTAGTCTCAGGCATCGAGGACATGTTGGGGATGACAGGGTCAAAGCCTCACCTAAGGCTGGACTGCAGGAGAAATTCAGGAGTTGCATCACTGAGATGGTAGGTCCCTGTTGAGTCAAACATCTCTAGAGACAATGCACACAGAAAAAGTATGGAGTCCTGCCTGCAGGCCGATTATGTATTCTTTGTATTATTCCAAATGGCATTTCATTCTTCATGAGGAAAAGGAGTAGATGAAGCAGGAAGCTTTCAGGTCATATAGAACTTCCCTCTTTTCAAACAAATAAGGCATTGTGTCTGAACAAAGGAGGGATGTCTAATTGATCTTAATTAAATCCACTGATGTCTAGTTTTTGAAATGGGTCAGGGCACATCTATGTAATGTCACAACCTAACAGGCAGGACCTCTGGGATTAGAGGGCACTGTGGTTAACTGCTCACTGACACCCTCCATCATCAGGCAGTATGTACTGCCATCAGTCAGCATCCACCAGAGTCTACCCCACTACTTCAGTGTCTTGCTTGTACTACCTCTCCATCTCACGAAAACCTGACCTCTAGGTGGACCGGGCCTCAAAGTCCAACCTCATCAGTGGCAATGGTCGCTCACCAGGACCAGCTTTCCAATAGTGCAATACCTTGCTGTGTCATTCTATGAAACGGACTCTTTCTGTTCCCACTGCCCTTGAAGACAGAGACATGGAGTTATGTCAAGAGAAATGTGGGGCTAAACTCCATAAAAGCCACTGGTTACCAGTGAGTCAGAGAAGGGCATTTTGGAATGGGTGGTGGTGGTGCACGTCTTTAATCCCAGCACTTGGGAGGCAGAGGCAGGTGGATTTCTGAGTTCCAGGCCAGCCTGGTCTACAGAGTGAGTTCCAGGACAACCAGGGCTCCACAGAGAAACTCTATCTTGAAAAACAAACAACAACAACAACAAAACAAAGCAAACAAACAAACAAAAAGAAGTACACTTTGTACTTCTTCATCCACATTAGAACCAATTATCTGCCTCACAGTGGATAGCTGTTGCTACATTCTGTTGTACAGGTGTTAAATGAATGTGTTTCTAGATTTGAGAGTGCAGCTGTGAATGCCTGCAATGTTTGACAAGACCCCAGTCCCTAGACATGAGTCTACAAGGCTCTGATGGTGGTCAACTGTAAGGTAACTGTAAGCCTCTGCAGTCAATTGGCTATTGAATGTCAGAGATGAGATTCTCTAGTCATTCTCTCCACTAGAACTCCAGCTTTCTCACTGGACAACCTTTGTGCTCATCGTAAAGCTCAGGCAACTCTGATGCAAGAACAGCAGCAACAGCGACAATAGAAACAGCAGAAGCAGCAGCAGCAACAACAGCAGCAGCAGCAGCAACAACAACAGCAACACCATCAGCAACAACAACTATAACCAGTCTTCAACAGAGGGGTGGTGGGAATCCATAAAGAGCTTACTGAAGGTCATAGATGGGGGTTAAGTCCTGGGACTTGGGCAAAGAAACTAGCAAATTAACAGAAAAGTGAAAGGAGGAGTGGTCCCTGGCAACACTGGAAGATAAACTCAGAGGCAATTATGGAAGTGTGTGATACATGTAGCATTACTGTAACTCCTGTAAGTCACCAACAGAAAACTTTATAAAGTATGTATAGGTATACCTACTTAGCAGATAGATAAAGTGACATTCCAAGAGTTCAAATTACTTATCCAATATCTTATTGTTAGTAAGCAGAGAGTTGGGACTTCAGTAATCCATAATACCCTACTGGAGATAAGACTGGGGCTAGGTGTAAGCCTAAAAGAACAAAGAAGGTAGCCCTGTTTGATTCCCCTAGAAACAAAATGGACTATGGATTATCAACTAATAGATACAAAATAATCCTAAAGCAGTAATGTTCTGGTATCATTTCTACTTTTTTACACAAATGTACAAAGACAGTCCTCAAAAAGGCTAGCAGGATGCAGACTGAAGACTGAGGGGCTCAGACAACTGACTTCTGCATTCCTTTGATTAGGGAGTATTTCACACTCTTCTATTGTGAGAGAGATTTTGTTCCTCCCCTCTTTTCAGTATATTACTAGACACCAACCAGTGGCCATCAGCCATAGTCTGGATAATGCCCAAGCTGTTCTACTGGCACACGTCTTAGACACAACAACGAACCAGCAGACTGTGCGGCACAGTGACCCTGGAAGGATATGGCTTTCTCATCTTGCATAGGCTGTTTCCCGACTATACTTTTGGTAAACATCTGATCTCTCAGTGCCTCTGTTTCCTCAACCTCTACCCATCAGAGGCTTAGAGAAGATGGGGGCAAGTCACCACTTAGGGTGCTGTCAACATTGAACTGTACCACATCGTTGTCACTGTCACCACACAGGACTTTTTCCTTTGGCTATAATGCATTTCCACAAACCAAAAGATGATTTTTAGTTCACTGGCCTTCTTATTTTCCTAAGCAGGAGGATATATCCCAACTCCCAAATAACCCTAGGTAACAGCTCTTCACGCAATGAAAGAAGACAATTGGTTGTTTTGTGTCTGAAATTTAAGGTTACTAGAAAGAGAAACATCACCCTGAAGGCAACATGGCTACCTTATTTGAATACTCAGGTGACCAAGTGTGCAACATCCACCAGCTAGAGCATCTCCTGGATGTGCCAGAGGAGTGTGATGATCTGGTAAAAATCAAGCTCCCCAGGATCCACTGAGCCATTTTTTAAAGAGGGTTAGTCTGCCCCAAATGGCAAGAACTCTTAACTACAACCGGCTAGACAGAGACCTAATTTTGAAAAATCTTGCCCGTTGTGTATATGATGTGGGTATGTTTGTGTGTGGTCATGTGTGTGAGTACATGTGTATGAATAACATCACGATGTGTGTGGGTGTCAGACAATGTCAGCTGTCAGTCACTGCCTCCCATCTTGTTCAAGACAAGTCTCAGGGATGCTTTGTCTGTGAGGACAGCCAACCCACACACTTCAGAGAAGGCTCCTCCCTCTAGTTCCCACTGGCCTGGTAGCAGTGAGAAGGCAGATGCCCACTACTTTGTCCTTCTTTTTACATGGATTTTGAGGTTCCGAACTCAGGCCCTCATCCATGTTCAACAAATGTGGCAAACCCACAGCCATCTTTCCAACCCTTAAAGACCTAAATTTTCAGAACCTTTAGCCTATTTTCCAACATTTTGTTTCTGTTATCTCATGATGCACAGAGTGTGTCTCCAGAAAAGAAAACCTTCCATGGAGTTGCAGCCAGCTTGGCTCCAGAGAGGGCTCAGCCTGTACCCTCATAGCACCACGGTTTAATGGCCTAACAAACTAATAGTTAAGACTCTTTGTAAAGTTTCTAACCTAACATACTTTACAATGTGAAAAAAATGGAATCTGCTCAGTGACCTCAGGACACTTGGAGTGGCCCCTCTCAGTCACGTTTATTTGCCTAGTAAACAGCAAGTGGATACGCCGGGACCTAGCAGAGGGGCCCTTACCAGACTTTGAGGATAAGGGACATTTTGAAATGAGACAAAGGTCAGGCTGAATATTAAAAGGATGGTGCAAGGCTCAGCAAGTTCCATGGTCAGGCTGGGAAGGCATTCTGACTGTAAAAACAGTACATACAAATGTCACACAGTAGATGACATGAGCCCAAACACACAAAAATGTGGTGTCCTGCCATGGTTGGCCATTAAAATCCATCTTCTAACAGCATCTATGAGATGCTGAAAAGCTTTTCTTTTTCTTCAAACTGTCATTGTATTTGCCAAATCCAAGTTTTATCCATTTCCTGCCTCACTTCCCACATCTCTCATCTACCTCATTTCCATGTGGCATGGTCTCATGGCCTTGTCCTCGGCTGGGTCCAACACACACCTACTGCTTCCCAAGTCAGCAGTCTGACCTTCTGTATGCTGCCTTGCTGTGCTTGCAAGCTGTGATTCCTGATCTTCCAAATAGATTTTGATTTAGTGGATCTTCATTAAATTCTTTAGGTGGCTAGTTTGATCTTGGGGGGTGGGGAGACAGCGATGTAGAAAACCACTGGCACGAACTGAATGAGAAGACACTCAAGGGTTAGATATTTTGGTTTCAAACAAGTTCAAGTAGCACCAAATCAGATCCAGGTAGACTATTACTCAATTAAATACAACAAAAGCTTGGGGGACCTCTTTTGCACATAGAAGCAACGTTCAAAGCATTATGGACTGAGTGACAATCTGTTTAGAATCTATGGGAAAGAATAGGGTCCTGGCAAACAACTGCAGTCAGGAGAGCACTGACCATAAAGACAGCTCTCAAACCCCACAGTGTGGCTGGGATCTATGGCTCATGGGGCCTAGTTTTATCTAACATCCTAAGGCTTATTGCTGCATAGGAGGTTCTTATGCATCTTATTCCACTGTCTCTAATAAACTAAGGGGCATGGGGAGGGCAAAGGCAGCTAAAGATCTGTCTATAATTTGAATGTTGTAGAATAAGAGGAAGAAGCCCAGACCAGATAACAAACAACAACAACAACAACAACAACAACAAAACGTTATTAGGCAAAAGTATCTTTTTCAATGTAAAGTTGAGCACACGGAGTAAAAGAGGCCTATCTTCCTTCCCATCCACAGCACAGGACTAACAGTGGTGCCATCTCCTGACTCTTAGCATCTCAGCCAATGCCAGGGAACGTGCTGCACGAGGGCCTTATCAACTCTCCGATGAAAAGAACAAACAGAGGAATTGATACTGTCTCTGTTTTCTCCTCTTTTTGTGACAGGGTCTCACTGTGTTAGCCCTGGCTGGCCTGAAAGCCAGGCTGCAGGCTGGCCTCTGTCTATCTCCAAAGTGCCAGGATTAAATATGTGCGCCATCACAACCAGTGTGTGTGTTTATATGAGTGTATGTGTGTGTATGTATACATGAGTCATGAGTGTGTGTGTAAATGTATATGTATATGGTATGTGTGTGTGCAAATATATTTGAGTGCATGTGGTGTGTGAGTATGTGTATGTATGAGTGTATATATGTGTATGTATGCATGTATATGTATATATATGTGTGTATGTATGTGTGTGTGAGTGTGTATGTACATGTGTGTACATTTGTGTGTATTTATTATTTTCTTATGCAAATGTTTTTTCCTGAACTAAAAGCGCAAACGTTTAAATTTGTGACTTTCCCTTCCTTTGCCTGTAAGACTGTATCACAGCTATGAAGAAGATGAAACAAGGACTTGCCAAATAAAGAATCATCTCTGCACATGAGATGAACACTTCATGTAAGAGAAACAGGCCAGCATTGCCATGTGAAGTCAAGTCTCATTGATGACAGATTATAAATGAGCGCTATCAACTATAGAAATACCCAGATGTACACAGGACTCATGACCAGTTTCTCTTGAAGTTTGAAAACAAAACATCTCACAGAAATCGTCCAACTAACCCAGACTTGAGTGTAGATTCCAAGGTCCACTTGAATGATCGAAACCAGCATGCTGTATCTACAGAAGGTAGGCAGCTACTAGTGACTTTAAAATACCCACAATTTCCACTGTTCTGACTAGCTTAGGCTAACAGAAATAATCCATCTGGCACAGGAGCACACTCAGTATTTGCTGAGTAAGGAGGTGAATGGGGAGTTCAAGACCTGCCTGAGCTATATAGTAATGGCCTGTCTAAAACATAAAAGTTATTTGAATAAAACACACACACACACACACACACACATACACACACACACACACACACATACACACACACACACACACACACACAAACACACACACACAGGCTAGAAGGCATTGCTCAAGTGTTCCTAGTGAAATAAGATTTTGTACTATCCAAGGAGACTCAATAGTAGTAGTAATAAAAATAGTAATAAATATATACTATTTAAAGGGAAAGAAAGTGGGCATAGCCGATCTGTAGGAATGCTGCAGTCCATACTACCCCAGAGCCACTAAACGGCCCCAGATAGCAGGCAACTTGACTCTTTCCTCTTTGACTCTTTGACTCTTGCAGAGCCAAAGATTCAGAAGTTCCCTGACTTTGCCTCTCATTGGGTACTTGGTAAGCTGGGTTTCCTGTGCCTTCCTTCATTGCTGGAGTGTCCAGCCATAAGGGCAGGGGCCCAGAAGCCCTCTGTCTAGCTCAGAAAAGGGTCAGGGGGTTGGCCCCCTCATTATTCTATTAGCCAGCCTAAGGTCAGCAGGGGCCCACCCCCTGCTAGGCCTGATTGGTTCCTGCTGGTTTGACAATCATTCCTTGACTAATTGCCACACGAACTGAGCTGCTACCTCAGAGTTCTTCACTCTGGATCATGGTACAGGATTGCATCCACTCCCATTAAAGACCTTTCTCATTCTGATCTACAATTTCAGCCTGCTGAGACCTTTAAAAAAAAAGTCTTCGTCTCACAAAATTAACTCTTCACCTTCCTCCTTCAATAAGACAATTTCTATTTTTTCTATCTTCTCTCAATTTCTTGAATCACTCAAACACATTTTTAAATTTGTCTACCCCCATATTTCACAGATCTAAACTGGAGTACCACTGTTATCAACTGACCATTACGAAGAGCTCTGTCAAGTCAGGGATTTTCCCCAAGCATGTCCTGTTCCATTCTGAAAGGAACTAGCTAGGTCACCTCATGAGGTATAGACATCACAGTGCCTTGCTCTGCTGCACTTCATAAACACTGTCTTCTTTGAGACAGGGTCTCAATATGTAGAACAGGCTGGCCTAGAATTCATAGTAATTCACCTGCCTCTGTCTCTCCAGAGTGGTGGGACTAAAGGCATGCTCCACCATGCCCAGCCTGTTTGTTAGTTTTAAATGTGTATTCACATGCAGAAGTGTGTGGAAGCCAGAGACACCCCAAGATGTCATCCTTAAGAATACCATTTTTCTCTTGAGAGTGTCTCACTTTGGCCTGGAGCCCGCTGAGGATGTTTGGATGACAGATCAGTGAGCCCTGGGGAATCCTCACAACTGGGATGATAAGCCTGTGCTACCACATCTGGGAATATCCCAGGGACAGAATGTAGGTCCTCAACCTTGCAAGGCAAGCACTTAAGACTGAATCATCCCCCCTGTACCTAAACTGTCCCTTAAAATGCATAAATGAGGGAGCTCAGTCTGTGCCACAACCCCATATTGACATGTTTGTATGAAAATATCTATGTATGAAGATGCATCTTAAGACTCGTAGACTTGCATGCCTGCAGATACATGGAAGAAATGTCACAGACCATGGCATGTGTAAAATGAAAGCATACAAGAGAGACACACAGTGACATCCCTTTAGAGCAGGGGTCTGTCCCGCTCATTCTTGTGTTGCATTAATGTGGGCCACAATGCTCCAATCATCTCTTCTCTCGGCCTCCCGTTTCTCCTTCCTGCAAAAACAAATGTGGCTACAGAAATTTCCAAATTAAAACCTGGCAATGGTTTCTATATTCTTGTTTCCTAAACCTATAAATCAAAACTGTCTAAACAGGTCATAAATGTTCCTCAGCCATATAATGGGGGAAGTTCTGATTTATGGGGCTGGTAGAATAATTTTAAATAATTACATAAGGGTTTTTCAAAAAAATGCAATTAACACCTTTAGAATTTTTTTTGAAATGAAAATGAATCTCTAGAGATGACTGTTCCCATACATAAAGATAGCCAGCAAAAAAAAGTAAAAATGCAGCTTCGAGATGCAATTCTCCCTAAATGATCGGAAACAGGGCAGAGGAGTGGCTATTTACAATGTGTGTTCTTTAGCATGACCACCTCCATAAATGTTCAGTTCTATCACATCACCACACGAGAGCAACGCACCCATCAATGTCCCTTGTGAAGACTCAGCAAACAAACACCCCGCTTCTCTCCAACCCCAGCTGATGCCCGGCTCCCGCTGTACTGCCTTGACACATCCTACCACACTGTCCTTTGGAACACTCTGGATCCTCCTACCTGCTCTTGCAAATGTGCCCAGTGTTCTTTCCTTCCTCTTGATCTTCGTTTGTGATTCATCTTTTCCTTCCAAATCCAAGGTCTACAAATGAAATCACTCCAAATAGCTTCTGTTAACCCTAACTCCTCTGGGTACCAGACTAGTCTTATCAGCTCTGGATTTCCCTTTTTCAGAATTACCAAGCAGTGTTAATTATGAATATTCGACAGACCAAGTTCCCAAGTTGACAGAAAACTGTCTTTCTGTCTGTCTGTCTGTCCCTTCCAATTTTTCATCCCACTAAAACTCTTGCTTGAGTTTTTAATCTCTGCAGTGATTTAAACTCCTGATAGGAGTACAACAGACGACCTCAGATGAAACCTTGGAGAAATTATTCATTATTTCTCTGTGTTTTGTCTTTCTTTTCAGTTTCTTCTGTATTCGAACTGTGCCTTGCATCCCTGGAACATATGTGACAGCCAAAATGGTGGCTCTATGATCTCAGTAGTGGGGGTAGGGAGGGGAAGGTAGAGGCAGGCAGATTTCTGACGCTTACTGGCCAGCCTGCCTAGCTGAATTCATGAATGGAGCTCTAGGTTCAGTGAACAACCTTGTCTCAAAAAATAAGGTAAGGACTGAAGGTGTAGCTCTGCAATAGAGCATTTGCCTAGCATATCTGAGGCCCAGGTTCAATCCCTGATAGTGATTAAAGATAAGTCATTTAAAAAAGCAATAGAAAAAGCATCAGATATCAACTTCTGGCCTTTACACACAAACACACACACACACACACACACACACACACACACACACACACAGACTGACAGAGACAGAGACCCAGAAAGAGACCCAGAGATAGAGACAGTGGGGGTCCATGCACCCATACACATCAATAAGGAAGTAGACTATGACCTATGATGGTCCTCTGGGGTTCTGCAAATCCCTGTAGGAAGGTGAAAATTATTCACCCATCCCACAGTTCACCTGTGGTTCAAAGTATCTCCCCAAGTCTTTCATAACAGTCTCAGTGGCTCCACAGAGAAATTCCAACTACTACCCCGACCATGAGAATGAAGGCAAAAACACAAACCCACAAACATTCTGAGAGCAAGCAGGCTGAGAGCTCCTCTTCATCTCACCCCCTCACTTTCCACATGAGGAAACGGGTGCCCAGGAAAGGTGACAGAGGAAAGGTCATGCTGCTAAATGGTAAAGTGGCAGAACTGAGACCAGAACACCAAACTCTTGACACCTAAATTAGGCGCTTTTTCCATGGCTTCAAACCACCCAACAAAGGCAAGTCACAAGTTGCCACAAAGCTAAGATGATCAGACTCCAACAGGTAAGCATTCTATCATGGTTGGGGGACATGGAAGGAGATAAATCAATCAATCGGTCAATCAATCAATCAATCAATCAGCACTTATTGGAATGAGTTGTGTTTTCACTGTAACTATAAATTATGATTGAAAAGCTACATATGAATATTATATATTAGGAGCACAAGACATTGAGATTTTTAAGTCATGGGCCATGGTTATAGATACTTCATTTGTCCCAAAAGCCATGTAACCCTATTTGGCTATTGATCTACACCTTAGTTGTTCAATATGACAGGCACTAGTCTCATATCACTACTGATATTTCAATTGATTAATTTAAAATGATAAAACCAGTTCCTTCATTATCTTAGCTGTATTTAAGTGCTCAGCACCCAAGGTAGATAATAACACCTATCATTGGACAATGCAGACCAATGGACCAGGGAAATGAGCTAGCATGCTGCCAGGCTGGGCAACCCGAGTTTGACAGACAGATTCCACACGGTGGTGGGAGAAAACAAACTGCTTCAAGTTATCTGGTGACCTCCACACATACATGCACAAGGAGAACATGTTTATTTATGTAGAAAATCTTATCAGATAATGCCGACAGTATAGAACACAGTAGTCTGTGAAATGGGTATAATACAGAAGCCACGTAAAAATGAATTAGAACTCTGTGGAACAGTATGGCCTCACCCTTTAAGATAATAGGGGTGAGAAAACATCTGTACAATACCTAACAGGAACATGAAGATTAAAAGGGAAATTGAAGGACCTTAATGGATACTACTACCTCTACTCTGGATCTATGCACTTTCAAGAGAGCCAACTCCATCCCAGGAGCCCCAGGAGTGGGCATATCATCCAGGCTCACCTGTCACTTCATTCCCCTCTCCCATCCACAGGGCATCAGGATAGAAAAGTGACCCAAGCCATTCAATAATTGCAGAGGCTTTTATTGAGATTACTGGGCAGGAGACCCAGTCTTTACCAAAAGGGTTGCCAAGCTATAAATAAGTCTAACTGAGGTTCTGAGTGAGAACAAGCCAGCACAGAAAGGAAACAGAACAGAGCAAGGCAGCAAGAGCCAGTCCTGAGGACATGCCCGGAGTGCCGGATTCTCTGAGGGCAGGCTAACCCTTAACCTTCCAGGTTCAATGAGCTACAGCCCGACCCCTATTCCCAGCACGTGAAGGTCTGCACTGGGTCCTCACATTTGCATGGAGAAACCTTCTGACTGACTCAGGTGCCTCCTCTCACAAGGAGATCAGGAAGCAGTGAGAGAAGCCCCAGAAGGCACACTAAGGTCATGGCACTACAAAGAAAGCATGAAGGCCAGGGCAGAGCTCCTTTCTTCTAACATTCCTCTAGAAGGGTCTCTAAAACCCTCCCACATTCAACCTGTCCTGTACTCAAGCCACGGACTGGCTCACCAATATTTATATTTCTTATCAAGGTACACCTACAATACCATTTTAAAGTTCAATAAAGTGTCCTCTATACATGAAAACCTCCGAATACTTAGAAGACAACTTAGGCTCTGCAAGATCTTTAAAGCCCTGCCCAGCATTTACATACACCAGGGCTCATGATGAAAGTTCAATTGTGGTGTTTTATGGTCCAAAGTGTTTCTAAGTTTCATACTGTCATTTATATGTACACACACACATGCACACACACACACACACACACACACACACACACACGAAAACTCTACACTATTTCCTTTCGTGCTTGTTTCTCCCTTTGCGCTGAATCTGACATTTCAGTTTCTTTTCTGTTCTAGATCTACTATGCCAAATCATGACAATTATACTTTCATAGAGTCTGGCAATAAATGATTTAACAATCTGTTAGCAACTACTTTATTGTAATCCATACATTCTAGGGAATGCAGCTTTTCTTCATGGTGGGCCCTTCCAAAAGCCATCTAACTGTGAGTTACTGAAATTCCTGACTGAGAATAAATGCATTAAAATGCAGGATAGGTTATTCATGGATTAACCTTGTCTTAAATGATGCTAACAGTATCTTCTACAGGCTTTGACTTCCTCTCTTTAAAATGAATCATTGCTTAAATGTACCTGATTTGGGCATAAAAGACCCATTCCCAACTAGTGGCCTATTTATTTCTTCCACTTGGTTATCTCGTTGAAATCTACTAATTCCAATGCTGCTGCATGTCCTGCCCAGCTCATCGGTGGCTCACAACTTCTGTCTTCTTTCCATTCATTTAGTCTTTTTACTTCCCTACTAATATGTAGCTTTGCAAATCCTGCAGATGACAAGTAAAGCCCAATGGCTTGGGTTTTCTCTGTCCAGCACTACTATTGTGTCCCTAGAACTGTCACCAGCTACCCAACTTCTTGTCACAGTATCAGTGGCTTTGCTGAGAGTAGCACATACTGGAGGGTCTCCATTTTGTTTGGTCATTCTATGATGGGTATATAGATCCAGAATGCCAAATCATGACAATCATACTTCCATAGAGTCTGGCAATAAATGATTAAACAATCTGTTAGCAACTACTTTATTGTAATCCATACATTCCAGGAAATGCACCAACAGACATAAAACATTTATTAATTAATTTGCCTAAAGATCTATTGGCAGGCCGAGTACTGGCATGATTCTGCTTCTTCATCCTGGGCTAAGACTTGTGATGGCACGGTGGGGCAATTGTTAAATTGGAGCTGTGCACACAGTTCAGAGTGGTATCTGTCACAGCTGTACAGTTTACAACCCCACACTTGAAGCCAGGGTTCCATATAAACAACTGTCCTAGGGATCAGAGTATCTCCGTGGCCCTGAGATGGTGCCTATTGTTGTCCTGGTTTATCCACCCTGATGTGTTGGTGAAGTCTGTATTAAACAGATGTCTGAACCTTCCCTAAAAGGTAACCGTCTCTTTTTCCCTTAATAGAATAGCACACAATACCAATGTCATTATTCTGTAATGAATTCTAGGGAAAGCAAGGGGAGAACACATTTGATAAATGTCGTGCTAATTTACTTTTACAGAATCTGGAACTGTCATCTTCTCCAAGCTCCAGTGTCTCTGGCTGGTCAGGAGGTAAAGGTTGCCTTCTGAGGTTAGGGATGCCAATCTTTATGCCCACCAAGTCCATGACTGGCACATGTGCAGGAACTCTGAGTTCTATCTTGCCACGTACTCTCCAGGAGCACTCCATTTGGAAGCATGAGCGGCATCTAATGTGACCCTGAGCTACAAACATCTACCCCAGAGCAAAACAGACAACCGATTGGTGTAAAATTAAAAGCTATTTTCTTGGTTCACCACTTGCTTCTTACTTCCAACTGTAACACATTCTGCCAGAATTATAGGCTACCTCTCCATCCAGCGCCAGGGCATAGAATCTATCTATGCACAACCATGGAGAATAAACATTATAGAAAATAATGACTTCCAAAGCCATCAGGCACCCTACCAAACACAAGCTACATGTGTGTTCACAGATGAAAATGAATGGCTGTTTACCCTCAAGGCCCCATAACAAAAATCAGTCACCTTTACAGTAAAATTCAGTTTCCTATTGAACATACAAAACTAAGAAAGAGACAGCCATGAAACTCCAGCAAAGCATCTTAGAGTATCTTGGATTTCTTGATTGATGTTGGGCACATTCAAGAATGATACAGGGACTGTGAAGACTGTCTTACACTAGGGCTTTGTCATGAGCTGAGCACCTGAGATAGATTCCCAATATCTACAATGAATGAATGAACGAACGAATAAACAAACAAAAGCAAATAAATAAATCAGGCATGATAGTATATACTTATAATCTCTGTGCAGGGTAGTAGGGAGCCCTGGAGTCTACTTATCCTTTTCTTTAAATTCCAGGCCAATGGGAAACTTTGTTTAAAAGAATAAGGGGGCGGGGGGGGGCGGCTGGTGAGATGGCTCAGCGAGTAAGAGCACTGACTGCTCTTCCAAAGGTCCTGAGTTCAAATCCCGGCAACCACGTGGTGGCTCACAACCATCCGTAATGAGATCTGACATCCTTTACTGGTGTGTCTAAAGACAGCTACAGTGTACTTACATACAATAATAAATAAATCTTAAAAAAAAAAAAAAAAGAAAAGAATAAGTGGGCAGCTGGGTGGTGGTTCTACAGCCTTTGAATCCTGGAGCTCACAATCTGCGAAGTCAAATGTCCAGCATTCATTATTGTCTGAACAAAAGGAACGATACAAATGTTGCCTGCCAGAGGGTTCCACAACCCAGTAAAGTATATGTAGTCAGGGTCCAGCTGTTTTTAGCACCCCTTGGATGCAAGGAATAAAGGCCCACATTCCCTGTCAGAGCATCACAGAGTGGCAAGAAGTCATCCTAAGTTTCCTATTGAGGGATGCCACCAATACTGACAGAGGCTTGTTAGCCTTCTACTGAGACTTCTGTGGTTTAGCACTTTGTCAAAACAGGATACTATTTAAATTAAAAACTTACTGATTCAAGTTAAAAAAAAAAAAAAAACAACAAAAACCTACTTTGCTGATTTTATAACCAAATTTGTGGGTGGGGAAACTTTGACCTTTTTTAAAATGTATCTTTTTTAAATTGGTACCTTTTATGGCTCTAAGAAGATTCTATATTTAGTATGCTAGTTTTGAGGAGGAGGGCTCTTGAGCAAGATGACTATCACTTTCTATGAATTACTGTACATGGGCTCATCACATTATGCAAAAGTAACTGATGTGAAACAAACAAAAACACCTGTTTGCATACGAAAATGTTGTAAAATCTTTGTGGGGAGAAAAAGGGGAAATACACAGAAAGCCAGCCACTGCATAATTAGGGTTCTACATGAATCTGATCAGCATGCAAAAGTTTTTCTTCCTTCCTCCACCACCCCCTCCTTTTTAATTTAACTTTTTATTTTATTTTATTTTTTGGAAAAAAAAAAAAAAGGTTAAGCCAGGATATGAGAGTATGGTCAAGTATGGTCAAGAAGCAAAACAGCAGGACATGGTGGTACACATATGAAATCCCACCAAGTGAGAAGCAAAGACAAGTAGACTGTTGAGTTCCAAGGCAACCTGAGTGACCTAAGTGGGACTCTTGTATCAAAACAAGACAAACAGAACTACTGCTAGACGCTAAGGATCTGGGGAGCAATGGAGTTTCCTACTGATATATAAAAGAACAAATGGAGCTCTCTTTGCCCACTTGCTGTTTCCTCTATCTAAAATCAAATGTTCTTCCCCTAATAGCCTTCCTCAAGGTCTCTATCCAAAGTCATGTAGATCATAGAGGCCTACCCGAAGCTTCCCACAGCCTGCCATCGCCACTGACTTCCCTTGGGCTTTTCGCTTACCAATATAATGTTCCATAAGAACTGATCTTGGGAGCCGACACAAATGACTCAGTGGATGAAGACACTTTCTGCCAAGCTAGATGATGACATGAAATCTATCCCTGAGTCCCACATGGTGGAAAGAGAGAACCAAGTCATGTAAGTTATCCTTGAAAACAATAATGGGAAGGCATGCCCCCATCCCACAAAATAAATAATAAATGACTGTGAAGAATGATTATTTCTAAAAAGAGCATGTAATCCTGGGCTGCTGAGGTCACTCAGGTAGGAAAGTGCTTGCCCTGTAAGCTTGAGGCCTAAGTTAGATCTCCAGAAGCCATATTTTAAACATCAGGTGTGCTAGGGAGGAGGAACCAGACCCTAGAGGCTCCCTAGCCAGATCTGTAAGTCTTTGGTCCCAAAGAGAGACCCTGTCTCAAAAGAGCAAAGACAACAGATCCCAGAGAATGACATCTGAGTTGCCCTCTGGCTCCCTCCCCCACAACCGTACAGGAATGCAATGTCTCTGAGGTCAGGGACCCTGTCTGTGTTGTCTATCGCTCTCCCTGGCCTCCTGGTAGAATAGTTAAACCAATAGATACCAAATAATTCCTTAGATACTAAGTAGGGAATCTCATTCCCATGTCATTGAAATGACTCAAGAGACCCAAGTGTCCTTCACCTTTTACTTTTCTACCTAAGGACTGACATTGGCAAGACATCAAATGAATCACTGCTTAAGAGGTAGCAAGACAGACTTGCCTGTTTTGCACTGAAGTCACATTGGTGCATGCAGTCTTGGAAGATCTCAGGATTTTGAGAGTATGTAACTTGTCATGAAAACACTATAGGACCATGGAGGATTTGAAAAAGAAATCCAAGACATCAACTACTTGGCATAGTGTACCTCTTCTTTGCTCAAGCCTTGTTAGTAGCAGGCAGATCTTTTAGTGAGGAGTACAACGCTTGGCCAACAGTGCTTACCAGGGCTCAGGGCATATGTTGGTCATTAATTCTGTTTTCTGGTTAGCACAGCTTAGAGAAGCGATACATTACAAGCTATGGCACTTGCTCATGTGCTGATAGTAAAGAAGGCAGGTAAGAAGGTTGAGATTGGTAAACCAGCCTTCAAGATGGGGCTACTCTATGTGCACAATAAATGTGATAGCAACATTGGCATAGAGTTTGCTTGCAAACTGCTATTGTGTGGGCACATGTCTTCCAAGGCCAATGTGTTATGGCTTGGTTCTAAGTTTCAGGCAACCGGAAGTTGGTGGATCCTTATGAGGTGGGGCCTAAGGAGTAACACTAAGTCCTTGGCACTTGAATGGGGCTGTGAGATACCCACCTCCTTTCACATCTCAGTTACGGAAAGGATAGTTTGCTATGTCATGGACTCCTATGATACATTCACAGGCTCTAGAGGAAGCAGACTCCCCAAACATGAGATGAAACACTCACAACTATGAAATCCCCTCCACATTTTGTTTGGTTTTGTTGTTAGACAGGAACTCATTATGCAGCCCTGGCTGACCTGGAACTCATTGTGTAGACCAAGATAACTTCTTCCTGAGTGATGATATGAACTGTATTTTGTACAGTACCACTCTTATCTTTATGTTAACTAGCTTAGGTGTTCCTTATGTAAAGGAGCGTTAATAAGAAGGCCTGAGGGGCTGGTGAGATGGCTCAGCGGGTAAGAGCATTGACTGCTCTTCTGAAGGTCATGAGTTTAAATCCCAGCAACCACATGGTGGCTCACAACAACCCATAACGAGATCTGATGCCCTCTTCTGGTGGTTTGAAGACAGCTACAGTGTACTTACAATAAATAAATAGATAATAAATAAATCTTTAAAAAAAAAAAAATAAGAAGGCCTGAGTCAGGGGAAGCTAGATGCTGTTCCATAGAATCAGGCAAGCATCACAACGAAGAGGTCCACACCACCACACCACGAGGAGCTGGGGCCTTCTGCCAAAGGCCATGGGAATGAGCCATCTCTAAAGTGGGAGATCCTGTCACCTCAACCACACTGCAGTCTTTACTTAGCCTATAATCTCAAGACAGAACCACTCAGACATCAACCCCCAAGACTTAGGACTGGGCAACACACTAAGCATTGGTATTGTTATTACAAGAATCAAAGTCTGTGATAACTACCAAAGTATCAGAACCTCATAAGCGGGTTAGAGGTAGATCAATTGGCTTAGATAGATTACTGGCTTTGCAATGGCCTGTTACTTCATTTCTGCCCTAGAGGGTCACTGCTGCACATAGACAGGAAAGCTGAGCACTATACCTCACAAGGCTGGCTAGGAAAGTACACAGAATGTATAATACTGAATGTATACCGGGGGTGCAGCCACAGAGGATGAAGACCAAATGCTGGCCTGAGAAATAACAAAGATAGATAGATAGATAGATAGATAGATAGATAGATAGATAGATAGATA
>JADRCD010228240.1:0-10537 GCA_019843815.1 Montemys delectorum | reverse complement strand
ATAGATAGATAGATAGATAGATAGATAGATAGATAGATAGATAGATACATACATACATACATACATAGACAGACAGACAGACAGACAGACAGAAAGATAAATAATTCCTGAAGCCTCAATATTGTAGGTGTGTTTGCTGAAGAAGGTCATAGACAAGATAAGGGGGACTGGCCATCTCCAGCCTACAACACAGAGGGAAAGAGCATGTGCCAAACTCTTCAGAGCCAAGATGTGTAGACTATGCAAGCTGCTCTGGCGATTTTACTGCTGTGATCTAGAGAAGCTACAGGTTGCAATTTAATTGGAGATTTCCAGGTTTCTTAACCTTTTCAACGAACCCTCGAAAATGTTAACCACTGTGTGTACAAGCAAAATGGTCTAGCCTGTGGGCCCATCCATTTGTAATCACTAAGACAGAATCAATTACTCAGCCTTAAATCTCTCAGCAGCTTTATTCCTATTATAAAATAAATACCAACATCCACATTTCCCCCAAGCAATTCCACTTCTTAATTTTCTTTTATATTTTTCTGGAAAGTTCCAAGTTCTGTTTTATTTTTAACACTGTATGTCTTCTGTGTATCAAAGTTGTCACGATGGTTGTTATGGGACGCAAGCCCTGTTTTCAGAAATGGAGTAAATAATGTTAGTAATGCAGAAGTGAAAGAATGGATGTCCTGCAGGTGCAACGAGAACTCCCTGAAGGGGAAAATGTCACAGGGCAGCGAAGAGTGACATTTCACTCAGTTCCCAAGAAAAGACACTCGCCTCTGACTAGACCGCCCTATGGTTAAGAGGTCTGCAAGCCATGTTTCCCTTCCACAAAAAGCAAGGCCTCAGAAAAGTAGAACACAAAAAGAAAATCAGATCACCCCCTAGTTGTCAGCTCTATCTATACAAGGAAAGAAAATCTGTATAATTTGCACCTCAGGTTGGGGGGGGGGAGTCTTAGGAGACATGGAGGGGAAAGCCACAGGTAGATGAACCATCCATGTAGGTCATTTTTTCCTCTGTTGTATGATCTCTAATTTATCTGGCACAAGTGAATGATCTGGGTCTGATAACACAATAATGGCCATGCTAAATAGAACTGACTCTGAGACAGGTGTTAGGTGGTCCTGTCCACTGCTCTTATCCTGATACTGAAGACTTCCAGGTTGTATAATATTCCCAGTTGTAAGATCTCTCTTACAATCAACATCATAAGGAGTTCCAGAGTATCAGGTGCATATGCAGATAACACTTTGAATACTGTGTGCTTGCATTTGTGTCTGTGTTTCTGTGTGTGTGTGTGTGTGTGTGTGTGTGTGAGAGAGAGAGAGAGAGAGAGAGAGAGAGAGAGAGAGAGAGAGAGAGAGAGAAGGGGGGGGGGGGGGGGGGGGGGGGGGGGGGGGGGGGGGAGGGGGGGGGGGGGGAGGAGGAGGAGGAGGAGGAGGAGGAGGAGGTTTAGCCCTCCAACACAATGCGATTGGTTGTCTTATTTACCTCAGAGAATCTCAGAAAATGAGCTCACATGGGCAAGGTCCCGTGGTTTAGTAAATAAACCTGAGTTTAGGTAGATTCAGCTTATAGTAAACTTTATCACCTCCTTGACACCTCCAAGTCAACGAGGACAGTTCCTACTTTTTTTTTTCCTGGTTAATCAACATATTTAACCAATGAACTTGGTACCATGATTACATGGCTATTATTATTAAAATAAATATAAGCTAATCATCAGCTACTAACTGCAACTCTACTTCTAAAATATAAACATGATGATCAATTTGATCACCATTAATAAAAGATCAGTGGCCCTTTCTTTGAGGGCAACAGGTGTAAGAAACATAGCTATAGATATTTACAAAAAGCAAAAGAATGCAAGACAGCTGGCAGCGATGGGTGGGGTACCATGACAGGGGCCAGTCTCTCCAGGGACCTGAAGTGCAGTATGGATGGAAACTCAAGCCTGAGGTTCTCTTGTGATTGAGGGGAACCAGCAGCTGGCCTCAGACAGAAGGCGGGGACTTAAATCGTTTTTTCTTTAGTAAGAGAGCTGGTTTTAAAGTTTTCTTCTGAAGTCCTTATTTTCATCTGAAATCTGCACAAATAAAAATATTTCAAAGGATCTGTGCAGTTCACCGTGGAGGAAGGGGTTTGGCTAGGTTTCCATGGCTTTCAAGTTTTTCTTATTTGGAGGGAAAATTTGAGCCCCTGGGGAGAAAATGAAGGTAGGAGATGTTCTTAGAGCTTCCAGACATATTGTCTGTGCTGAGAACAGCACAGTGAATGAGGAATAGAGGAAATGCCGTGGGAAGGAGTGAAAGAGACAGCTCAGAGATGCATGGATGTAAGCCACATCACAGAAAACACTTTGGGCTAGAAATGCCTCAGCATTTGTCTAGCACATGTGAGGCCCTAGGTTCGATTCCCCCCAAAGAAACCTCTCCACCCATCTTTCAGCAGAAGGACTTAATTATCACATTGTTTTAAGAGGGGAAAAAGAATCAAGACTAGCATTGTCCCATGGAGCTTTTCTATAATGATGGAAGTGTTCTCTATCTGTATTGTCCAAAAACAGTAGCTGTCAGCCACATGTGGCTATTAAAATGTAAAATAAAATGTGATTGGAAAAACAGCTCAGAGAAAAAGAGCACTTGCTGCTCTTGCAAAAAAGACTGTGATTTGGTTCTAAGCACCCACACAGAGGCTCACAACTACACACAAACTTCAGTTCCAGAGGATCTAACACCCTCATTTGGTTTCCACGGGCACCAGGCATGCACATGGTACACATACATACTTGCAGGCAAAAGCCTCATACATATCAACAAAATAAATAATCTTTAAAACTGTTTTAAATAAAATCTGATAAAAATGTCCATTTTAGTTCTGCCTTTGTGCTAGCTGCACTTCAAGCAGTCTACTCACACGGCTCTCCACAGCTCACGGAAGAAGTCCATGAGAGCATGTATGACACTGCACATGGCTCTCCACAGCTCACAGAAGACGTGCATGAGAGCATGTATGACACTGCACACGGCTCTCCACAGCTCATGGAAGAAGTCCATGAGAGCATGTATGACACTGCATACGGCTCTCCACAGCTCACAGAAGAAGTCCATGAGAGCATGTATGACACTGCACACGGCTCTCCACAGCGCATGGAAGATGTGCATGAGAGCATGTATGACACTGTACACGGCTCTCCACAGCACGCAGAAGACGTGCATGAGAGCATGGATGACATGTACAGTAACTGTTTCTGCCCAGCTCAACCCTCGAATGACGATGTCCAAGTACAGAGATCTGGACTAAGGCACTGAGTGGGTGAAGCATGCAGTAACTACTACCAAATTGTTTCTGAAATGTTTAAACTGCTGTTGATAAGTCTTTATACAAACATGTATATGCTGTGCATACACACACACACACACACATACACACACACACACACACCAGATATAGTATCTCTCTTATGTAGAACTAACTCCAAATGGAAAAATGAGTTTAAAAACAAACAAACAAAAAACAACAACAACAAAGAAAAGATGAGCTCTTGCTGTTAGGTGAGTATTTGGGTCTCCCACATCCTGGACTACCCTCAATGTCCTAAGATATTGTATGAATCTTATAGGCAACACCACTATAAGATGATATTGCTTGCACCATCTCAGTTCAAAACCTGCAAAACCAACGTTGAAGACTGAAGAAGATTTGATTAGAAATAAACATATATAGAGTAGGGTTGCCCTATACCAGTATGACAGGCATGGTAGTCAAGGCCCCAATCTGTCTTCCTGGCTCCAAGGCGATGTCTGTCTGTCTGTCTGTCTGTCTGTCTGTCTGTCTGTCTGTCTCTCTCTCTCTCTCTCTCTCTCTCTCTCTCTCTCTCTCTCTGCATTTTGCATAATGAACAGAGCAGGAGTTTGTTTATGAAACATTGGCAGAAGGAAAGTCCTGGACAAACTCAGAGTCTGCACCGTAAACAGCACTCAAGTCTTTGATTGACATATGCCTTACCCAAGCAGTGTGGTCTGACAGTGAGATATGGACTAGTCTCAACACTTATCTGAAAGGTATCCAGAACTCAGACAGAAAATCAGGTCAATTATTTTTATCAAGACACAGTAGTTCCCAACTTGGTTTAGACTAGGAATAATGTAAAAAAAAAAATCATAAAAAGATAAAACACACACGGACAGGAGGAGCCTACCATGATCATCCTCAAAGAGGCTAACAGATGCACAACAAAATATTAGGTAGTGAATGGGGAATCCTGTGAAAGAGGCGGCAGAAGGATTGCAGGAACCAGAGAGGTCAAGGACACCACAAGCAGAATCAACTAACCTGGGCTCAAAGGAGAGCAAAGAGACTGAAGCACCAACCAGGAAACCTGCATGGGATGGGACTGACCCTCTCCATACCTGTTATGGTTGTGTAGCTTGGTCTTTGGTGGGACTTTTAACAGTGAGAGTAGGGGGAGTCTCTGACTCTTTTGCCAGCTTTTGGGACCCCCCCTTTTTGTTTTTTACCACTGAGTTGCCTTAATATGAGGGGAGGTACTTAGTCTTATTGCAACTTGATATGCTATTTGGTTGATATCCCTGGGAACCCTGCCTTTTTCTGAAGGGAAATAGAGGAGTGGATGGAGTCGGGAGGGGGACTGGGAGGAAAAAAAGGAGGGAAAATTGTGGTTGGAAGAGAGACTGATTCCAAAGCAGAAATGCATGGAGTTACAGAAAGGAAAGGACAAGTTATATAATGTATACCCCAACATAGACCACTAACATGAGTTCACTCTCCTTATGCAGTCACTTCTGGGACTTCATAGAGAAACACCAAAGTTTATGTAGAGGGGGCTACAAAACTTTACACGGTACACTGAGCTTCCTGTCCAAGGTTACATACAGAGAAACCCCTCAACACTCTCACCCAGCTCGGTGTCATGTGATTTTCACAAGGATCGGGGGCCGGGCCTTGGTGATGGTAACTATTTATTTTGCTGGGCTCCCAGGGTTGAGCCAGTCATCTGCAGACATGAAACTGAGACTCGGAGGTAAGATACTATGATGAAATCAGACATGCTTGGTTTCAAAATGCAAACAGTGGGAAATTCCACCAGCACATGACAAGGGGGGTTCAAGAAGCCTCTTAGGCTGAAGAAGTGCCACTGCCACCAGCTCAAGGGGGAGCCATCCCTCCCTTAGACAGCTTGGGTTTATCCTGTAAGGTATTTTCTGGCAGATGGCAGTAGTTTCTTTCATTGTCATAAAGTCAGCTACATTATGAAGTTATTATGACAGATGAAAAGTCCTGACACAGTGACTTCGCCTGAATTTTTAGTACGTGGTATGGGCTGTTAGTGGCTCTGCCAGCCAAGGTCATCCCCCTACAACTCCAAAGATTAAGAACAGAATTGCATGCTGGGCATTGGTGGCGCATGCCTTTGATCCCAGCACTTGGGAAAGCAGAGGCAGGCAGATTTCTAAGTTCGAGGCCAGCCTGGTCTACAGGGTGAGTTCCAGGACAGCCAGGGCTATACAGAGAAATCCTGTCTCAAAAAAAAACCAAAACAAAGAACAACAAAAAAAACAGATTTGCTTCTATGACTGTACCAACTGCAGTGTGCTCACAGGGTTTAGAAGAGAGAAAGTGGGGAGTGTGGGAGCTAGTAGCAACCCTGGACAGGTGGGAGCAAGATCCCTCTTCCTCCAAGCATACCTGGTCCCCACTCTACAGCAGCTAATGGGTGTGATAATTAATTATTGTCAACTTAGCAGCAGTTAGGATCACTTAGGAGACAAACCTCTGGGTATATCTAAGGGATTTTCTAGACTGTGTTAAATGAGGTGGGAAGATGCATTCTGATCGGGTAGGTAGAGTGAGTGGGCACCATTCTGTGGGCTCAAATACTGGCTATGAATACAAAGCAGAAGCACGGCCACACCAGCGTTCTCGCTCTGCTTCCTGACTGCATACACAGGGTGGCCAGTGACCATGAGCTCCAGCCTGCTCTGCTATGACAGACTCTACCCCCTGGAACTGTGAGCCCAAATAAGCTCTCTCTCTTTAATTTGTTCCTTGTTAGGTGTTTCTTTACAGCATTGAGAAAACTTATTAATACATGGGACTTGGTGGCATAGGCTGGATTTCTGTCTTCAGTAGTTCTCCTTCAGGTTGTCTAAAGGAATGGTCAGTGAAGAATAATAGCCCAGATCTGGTCAATCACCAGTATTTGGGTTAAGAGTTGCTTTCATATCGTTAAACAACTTAAAAAAAAAAAAACAAAAAAAACAAAAAAAAACAAAAAAAACAAAAAAAACAAAAGTCGAGTATTTCATGACATGTGAAAAATTGAAATTCAAACTTCAGTGCCCACAAGTGTGCTGGAAGACAGCCATGTTCATTCATTTCTGCATTGTCTGTGCCCGTTTTAACACGACAACAGCACAGTGAGTAGTTGCCATAGAGACAGTATGGCCCACAAAGCCAAAAATATTCACTATCTGGTCCTTTACAGAGAAAGATGGCTGACCCCTCATCTAACGAAAGAAAGGAGCTGCTCTTGAACCAAATTCAATTTTTGCAGAGATCATGAGACCCTCCAGGCAATACGGCAGGTCTGAGAGTTTCCATATACAAACTGGAAACTGAGACGAGGAGGCAAGGTCAGCTTCATCACCTAGCCTCCTTGACAGCACCTTGAAATGCCATCAATCAGTGTGTGCCTTACAGGACTTGGAGGGCCCAGTATAAATTTCAGCACACAAGCCCTTGACACAATCCAGGGGTGTAACAGGACCCTGGTGATGTCATATGATAAAGGAGATTTCTCTGGAGGCTTCTACATGGCATTGAGCTGGAGAATTTCCAAGAAATTGAATTTCTAAAGTGCCATCCTTGACGCTTCAAAATAATTCCACTGGAGCACCAAGCCTCCTTGAAGAGAACATTGTCTTCTCAGTGACCCTTGTCACTGAGTGTCGTCCTCAAAGACATAAATTGGAAGCTATTTTCTTTCCAGCGAGACAGACTAAATCCAGGATGTAGATTTTCCAATTAGGCTCTTTTTAAACATCTGTTGGTAGGCTGCATTTAACATTAGTTATTTGAGCAAAGCACAATTTGATTAGACTGTCTGAAACTAAGCCAAAGTCTGCAAAATAATAGCTCAATTAAATTCTGTTTTGCTTGCATTTGTTTTAGATTTTCCTGAGTGTGATGCTATTCCAAATAGTCAAGTAAACCAAGTCCTTTCAGAATGAAAGATTTAGGTATATTTTCCACCCTCCTTCCACATACATTTAATAATCTTTCCTATCTTCGCTATGCTTCATTGAACTTAATCTTGACACCAGATACATTTTTGTATTTTGCCTTTAGTCTCCTTTAATTTTCTATGCTTGTGAATTAAAGTTCTATACCATTAATATTATGCCTTAAATAGATTAGCAAATTCACAAAGGCAGGCAGAGAGCATTAGGGCAGCCTCCCCTTGGTGGAGAGGGCCTCTTAGTTGCCACTCTCTACCCAACATGCATTTCAGGCCCCTGACGTCCAATTTGGGCAGGGCTATCTTTAAATTTCTTTAATGCTGTGTATGGTCTTGACATGCTGCTGGAGGATTATGAACTTGAGCTAGTGTGCAGCCTTGTTATTGAAATCAGTTTATCAATTTACCTTTCTTTCAGCTTACATGTCATTCATCCACCTACAGAGGAGGACTGCAGAGATGGCTCAGTTGCTCACCTGTTTGCTACTTTAGCATGAAACCCGAGCCTGGTCCCTGAATCCATTTTTTTTTTTAAAAAGCAATGTGTGGTGGCATGTGCTTATAATCCCAGTGCCAGGGAGGGAGAGACAGGTAGATCTTTGTGATTCACTGGCCAGCCAGCTTAGACAACTTGCTGAGTTCTAGGCCAGTGAAAGACTGTCTTTAAAAAACCAAAACAAAATAAAACAACAAAAATAAGTGTCTTCAGCCAAGGAATGACTCCTACTTTAAGGTCTGTGTTCAGGTACCTCAACACCGTAGAAACATGTGGCCAGGGAAAGTCACTTGCCAACAGACACAAGGAAGAAAGTAGGAGTGTCCCACTACTGCCTTCAGGAGTATGTCCCTAACCACCTACTTACTCTTAAATGCCACAGTATCTCTGAAGAGTATCATCCATCGGTCTTTAAAATAGGGTAGGCAGGTAAGACTCAAACTTCAATATGCTGGGAGCCAAGATAACAGCCGACCTGTACTACGTCCCTGTTATCTCTCTATCCAAGCTATTTACAAACATTAACTCAGCAGATCTTTATTAGGACCCTGGCATGGGAGCTATGATCATTTTGATTCTTAGAGGAGAGGTTTTGAGGTTTTGATCAAATGCACTTAGCAGATGGGAAACAGCCTGTCCCCAGTCCACTGTTCAACCTAGGTGGTGGTCAGCAGCACGTGAGCTGAACTATGTAACCTGGAGTCTTGCAAGTTAGCTGTTTCCCTTTAAGACACAATTATGAGAAGAGCTGTCTCTTCTGAGAATTCTCTGTTTCTCAAGCCCTGTGTGAGCTACTTTCAGGCATTAATCACTTAACCTTCATAATTCCCTTTAGGTAGGCAGGGTAACCAGCAATATTCTCTAGATGAGAAAATGGAAATCAAGAGAGTTTAAGTTACTTTCCTAGGGCCACACAGGAATAACGTGCTATCAAAACTTGATTTCTCAGTCTGACAATGGGAGTCACACTATCAATAGTAGTATGAATCAGCCTCCTTGCTTCCAGATATTGAGACATGTGAGTTCCAAAGTACCATCCTACACAGTTAATGCAGGTACAGGGCAGAGTATACTTTAGATCTGACCATAAAGAGATAGAGTGCTGGAAACAAATGGAATTTGCTCCAACATTCTGAAGGATACTGGGAAAACATACAAAGTATATATTTAACCTGGGTCAGGGTTTCCATAACTATTAAGGGATCTTTTAAGCATCTCAGAGAAACAAAACAAAGCAAACCAAAAACCAAAGAAAAACACAAAACCAGAAACATAAAAATTTAAGTACTCTTCCAGTTTGGTTTGGTTTTTAGTTACTGGTCAATGGTTAATACTGGTGAGCAGATCACTGCTTCTAATACTGGTGCCCTAGGCAGACATGGGTAGTCCATTACTGAGTCTGACCTGGAACCAAAATCCCTAAATAGCACTCTTAGCAGAATGAATATATATATTCATTCTGGTGGACACAAGAGAATTCTCTGCTTTGTATGTAGCTTACTATTATTATATTTATTTCTAGAATAAATAACAATCCATTTGTGTTATTAAATAAAATATCAGACATAATCTCACTGTGGTCTTACTAAGTATGGTTTCATTAGGTCTGTGAAGTGCCTACTCATGAGAATATAAGGGACCATGTAGGCCATGTGTCCTAAAGCCAGGGACTGAGAAGAAATACGCCACACAGCAGCAGCAGATTAACTAATGAAGAAGAGTCTTGAGACCACAGGATAGTGCACAGAGAAGTAGGAGAAAGGGAAGAGTGTTCAAGTCATGAGGCACACCACCTCCTTCTGAAAGAGAGAGAGAGAGAGAGAGAGAGAGAGAGAGAGAGAGAGAGAGAGAGATCCTCTTGTAGTGTAAAGCATAATTTAATCACCAAGCAAATTTATTCTGAACAGCAGGCAAGAGAGCAGGTAAGAGCTACAGTTTGAGATTCCTTGCACTTTCAAATGTTATCATGAGGACTATGCTTATTCTACATTGTTGTAAAAACAATTATGAATCTCCCATTCTTCCCAGCGGGATGTAGTTGTCTTCTCGGGGCTCCTACTTTAGTGCCAAGCTGGGGAAGGCAGAATTAGGATTTGGTCTGACTGGTAAGGCAGGACCACTGAAGTTCTAAAAGGCAGAGCATATGGTGTCCATAGAAAGGTTTAGAGCCACATGTAGAACATGAAATACCCACAAAGGAGAGAAGGTGCTTTGTGGTTGGGGGCTAGGAGTAAGAAGGATACAAAGCCCTTGCCCGGATCCATGCATATGTTTCTGCACAACTCGTCCAGAACAGAGTGGCAACAGGGGACACAGAGTCAGGGACAGTGAAAGGACAGCAGCTGAAGAGAAGATGGTGGATGTGAGGAAATGCGGAGAGTGGGTGAGAGGCAGTAAGCATGACACCAGCACTGCTGACTAATATGGCCAGAGACAGAGTCATCTGCCTGGAGACAAGCTGTAAGGACACAGGAGGCAGCTAAGAGCAGTTGCCAAGGGATGAAGGTCATTCATGCATACCTGATAAAAGAGAGGGACACACTGTAAAGGAACCGAGGGACCAAACACAGGAGAGCAGATGAACTTGGGTTCTCAAAGTAAATGAGGTGGGGGAAGAAGGCACGGGGTACAGAAACTCCAATTTGAAGAAGTTACCAGAAGTCATTTCCCCCCAAAGATAAGCCGACTGCTGTAACCTATAGTGCTAGCATGGGTACACAGGAGACAAGGTCAAGATTCAGTGGCACCACGACTCAGGAGGAGGGCAGGGGTCAGAAAAATAAGGA